>JAODKN010000038.1:7068745-7081342 GCA_026774425.1 Petrocephalus zakoni
CCCACCACCTAACCAGTCCCTGCACACTCAATCTCCATCTACTTAATTCCCACCGACGTCCCCTCCTGTGTCCCCAACCCCCCGTTGTGTAGAGCAACTGGAGCAAATTGAAGAATGCTTGGACCAGATAAATCAGGATATGGAGGAGGCCAAAAAGAACCTCACAGACATGGCCAAATGCTGTGATCTGTTTTCCTGCAATAAGTAGGTGTGGGGGGTTGGATGGTGCCCCCTCTTCTGCATGTCTGTGTGCCGGTCACAGTGCATGCATTCCATGCTAATAGACGACCTGCATGCCTGTTTGCTTTCTGTAAGATTAACCAGGGTTTTCCAAGTTGAAAGCATAACGTTATACATTTTTCCTAATGCTGGTGCTTCACAATTATTATAGGCAAATGAGGAAAGAGAAAGGCCTATGAGGTGATCCAGGCCAAAACATACGAGTTAAAATAAAAGCCATGCTATGTAACATTCATTCCCAACCTGGTCTTCGGGGACTTTGGGGACAGTCGATCCATGTCCAAAAACAAAACGGGAGCAAAGAGATGGACTGTCTCCAGGTTCCCAAGGGCCATATTGGCAAAATCTGCTAAGTAAGGCTAAAATATTTACATGGTTGCCCAAGCATGCTGGGTAAAACAAGAACAACTGAGCGCCTGCCATATTCCCTTGACTGAAGTAGATTGGTGGTCTATGCTGACGTCTAATCCAGAATACATTACTAACAGAAACTAGCAGCATTGAAAATATATCCGCTGGTCCAAATTTCTTGGATGACAAATCTGCACAGTAATAAACAATGCTGTGACTGAAAATATATTGTCATGGTAAATTATTGTCTGCTGTATTGTAGAGCGTTTGCACATTTAGAATTCTGTAGAAATTCATGTTTCCGTATTAAAATATGAAAACACTGCAGAATTCATAAGATTTACCAGCATATAATATATAATGTACGTATCCGCATTAAAACACTGCTGGTGGTGAACAGGTGGTCGAGAAATGCAAGTGGGAGAACTGGCAGTAATGAATATGCTCCTTTCCTGTGGTGGTGGCAGACTGAAAGACTTTGAGATGACTGGGGCCTACAAAAAAGTTTGGGGGAACAACCAGGACGGGGTTGTGTCCAGCCAGCCTTCCTCACGTGTGGTGGACGAGCGTGAGAGAATGACCATGAGTGGCGGCTACATTAACAGGTAACATGGAGTTCCATGCCTCCTAAAGGTCTCGTCGATCTTGAAACTGCTGCATACCGGCTAAAAATATTAGAGTGAGGGCGCTTCCTTAATTCAGTACAAATATTGCACATTTTTTGGTTTTCTGGCAAAAATCTCACTTTATTGATTTGTTTCCAAAAAATTGCACATTCAAAAGAACCGATAGTTTTAAGTAAGACATTCATTCAAGCAGTAATACACTGAAACCCAAATTATAGTTCTAAAAGAGCTGTTCCGAGGTAAAACATTTACTTTTTAATTAGTAACACCATTTCTATATGGTAAACATTGCTTGTTAATGTACTTTTGTTATGAAACCAGCAAAAAAATTTTATAGGATTAAGCAAGTGTCCCAAGACTTTCTGTGAGCAATTTTTCAGGTCAATGTAGGCAACTGTAGCTATTATTTACGATGCACAATGAAAAATCCAACGTTTTAAATTTAAATTTAAATTTGCACAAAATTTCTCTAATGCTCCAATAAGGTTTGGTTTCGTATTTTTATCAGTGTATTGGTCTTCCTGATGAAGAGTATAGCTCCTTTAAAGGGGAAACATCCAAGTTGTCAGAATCAGGCTTTGTGGTTTTAGCGGAGAGTAAGTTTTTGTATACGTGTATTTATGTGGGAACCATAGTTAATTAGCATTTAATCATATGATACACATTTGAAAGTCGATGGTATTTGAGTAACATTTCAGCTCTTGAATAAAGTTGGTCGCTTGTCTGAATTTCACCGTTCACTGTGTCCCAGGGTGACAAACGATGCCCGTGAGGATGAGATGGAGGAGAATCTGACACAAGTGGGCAGCATCTTGGGCAATCTGCGGAGTATGGCGCTGGATATGGGGAACGAAATCGACACCCAGAACGTACAGATTGACCGCATCCAAGGAAAGGTCAGGATTACACGTCCTCCCAGCAGACGAATAATAAACCATTTTAGATATCAAAGCATAAGTCAAAATTAATGTAGACATTCAATAACATACATACACTGAGGTCAAAATGGCATTTTAAGTATATAGGAGTATATACGGTTATATAAGATAAAGGAATTCCTTAGCAGTGGTATTTTTTACAGTAACATTTAAATGGATTTTCATATTTCACACAGGTTTTATGATATGGGATTAAATGAATACATTATATTTTGTCAGAAAGAGATAACCAGAAAAAATATAATAATAATAACTGCATCTCTTTAGTGGTTGTAAAATGTTTATTAAGTCAGACAATACATCATTACTGATTTTTTGTTGTGTGACTAAAACCTTTAATGCCTACACGCTTTTTTGGTCTTTTTTTACAGGCTATTGTCAACCAGTCCCGCATCACTGAAGCCAACCAGAGGGCTCACAAGCTCATAGCTAGATAAATCAGCGGAAGAATTATTTATCTAATCCGAAACATTCCGGCTCATACACTTTTCCTCTCGCACACACAAATATTTTAATATTTTTACATTCATATTTCCTGCTCATTTCCTCTCACACACACACATTAATTTGCTATGGTTACACACAGGATAACAACACAGTCGAGAGACAATAAATGGGTATATAACGATAGGAAATAAAAAAAAATTCTTTGGATTTTTAATTATGAGGCAGTCTGTAAACAGCAATGCTTGAAGCTCCCTCTGGTGGTCATGCTTTATAACACCTATCCCTCATTGGTTACCATCCCAATTCCATGGGACTCCCACCTACAATGTATGCAAAAGTTGCAAAGACGGTTGAGTTTTGATCATATGCGATTTCTACGCTCATTTTTCTATGTCAATTTAGTGAATTGTCTCGCATTTTTGTATACATTTCCGGGACTGAGTCCCCCTCAGTCTCACATCCATAATAGAACCAGATTTTTTATGACATTTGAGAGGGGATGTGCTTATGCTGATATGCTTTAAATCTTTAAATCTAACATCACATGAGACGATATTATAGCCGATTCCCTTTAAAACTTGATTAAGTTTAACACTGATTTGTAATGATTAATTTGAGGGGATAAAATTTTGGGAAACTCAACTGATGCTTTTCTTTACTGTAAATACGCCACTTTTTAATTTTTTGAGCTAACATGCATATATTGTTAGAATTGTTGTTGTACCCATACTATTACATTTTAAAACCCGCAAAGCTATGTTACAGAAAAATAAATGTATTTTTAGGTGGTTAAACATATTGATAGCATTTGTGGCCAGTATGTGTACTTTTCAAGTCTAAATGATCAATGTTAAGGAATGTTAGATAGAGAAGTTCTAAATATAGCTCACTTGTGTAGAATAGTTTTTAAAAATCATACTGAATATAATTATTATTACCTGTAACTAAAATTGGATTGAACACAAAGACATTTGGAGGAATTTGGGCACAGTACCTCCATATTACGGAACATGGCTCCTCTTATTGAAAGGCCTGGGTCTTGTTCATTGCTCTGTTGGCTAGCTGGGCTGGGCCAGTAGGTGAGATCATCACAGGAGTGACTCAGCTGGGTTATCTGCACTGCGGGGGGGAAACTGTCAGAACTGAGTAGCTGGCCAGCCTAGTTTATAAGAAAATAGGTGTTACAACTGTTATGAATTTTTGGAGTATTGAAGCTAAATATCAATTAACTGACTTTGAAAAATAGCCCAGCCCTCTGTTCGATAATCATTTAGAAGTAAAATGGTTCGCCTGCTACATTACTGAACATTTAAAGTTAAAATAATACTTTAAAAAATGAAATCCATGTCTGTAAATACAATCCGAGAAGATTTACACTTCACACAAAGAAGTCCTGAAATTGATGTGGAATGATATTGTCTGTGAAATATATGCCAGTAAAATTTTTTCATCATAGCTTCTTCTGTCATGTAATTTTCTCTTTTAGTGTATCGAGTGTAGGATTTGCCACTTTTATTCTTGTTCTCATTGTGACCATGGATTCACAACCTGCCAGCTTATTGGCTGTTTTATGGTTGTAGTATAAGGTTTGGCTAATAAAATGATTTATATTAAAGAATTGTCTGATTATGATTCTGTCTTCATAAAATGCATGCTAAATTACTGTTAAATTGTGGCGTAAGTAATGCACATTTTTAACTTTCAGTAATATTGTAACAAAAGCACTTTTACACTCAGTAACAGTTCTTCTATGTCACGGTTGTCGTCTATGTTATCTAGCAAACTATGCATGTGAGTGTGTGAGGGGTGGGGTGAGCGGGCCTGGGGGTGATTGAGAACCAGCCCCTTTCACGCAAACGACTGAAAGCGCCCCCTTTCGAGAACAGACGACCATGCATTTACCCCCTCCCACCCGGTCTCCAAAACTTACCCTAAGCCACGCCCCCATCCAGTCGCGCACCTGAAAAACAGTAGCTGCTGTGCTTACAACAGGCACTTTGTAATTTACTTAGCTTATCTATTTTTTATTATTTATTTCGCCCTTTATTCAGCAATGTACTGTAGGCACACAGTCTAGTGTTAAAAGTATGTATAAGATTTCATGCTTACATACGTGTATGCTGTCTTGATTTTTATATGTTATACCAAAGCACATCCACCAGACATTATAGGTTTAACGTACTTTTATGTTCTCATTGTTTTCTTGCCTTGTTGTATTGATCTTGCTGGTAGGAATGTCACATGTTTGAATAGTTATTTGTGAGGGTAAACTGTAAACACAGCATTGGCGAGTGAGCTAGCAGATTATGCACCGGTTTCTTTTACCGATACATACGTGCCGACTATATTTTGCTTTCAGTGCTATTGGCTTGGGGAATTATTATAATATTAACAATGCCAGCTTAATAAAGATTAAAACAGTAGCATGCCTAGTTAATATACTTAATTGTAACTAGTTCGTAATAAGCGTTAGACATGATTTTTATTGCACATGTGCAATTATTTTAAAAAATTGCACTCTAGGTTCCTTGGTGATAATACCACCCTGGTGGTTCAAAAAAGAATTACAGTTAACTTACTGTTTACGTTTGATGAGTTTTAGCTAATTGTTGGAATGCCTATAATAACATAGCAATAAAAAAATATTACACTAAAATAGGAATCATTGATATGTCATCTTATCTCTTGTATACCATATTTAATAGGGAATTATGCAGAAATTATTTATTAAAATATGTTTCACACTAGGAACTATTTGTTAAAAGAAAAAAAAACACAAAATAACTGTGCTGGCCTTAAAAAGTCGTTACTCTGCCCAACTAAGCGAATAACAGGTAGGAGACCGGGGCATTAAGCCAGTGGAGCGCTCTGATAGGACTTCGTACATAGGCGCCGTTGTTCTTGCGGACAGGGCTTATTATCTGAGTCTGCGCAACGCAGGGGTCCCCGACTGTACGAAGTTTCTGGATTCGGTTCCGCAGTTCAAGAAAGAATAGCGCGGCCTCGAACCGGTAATTGCAGACCATATTAATCCTAAAAGTGCGGCGGCGTGCGTGCGGGAGCGGCGGTACCCTAGGTGCCTGTTGTATGGGAGGGGATACGCCACATAGCTAACGCGAAAATAAGTCGTAGCTAGCTGGCTCGCGCCGACTCGTCAGCGAAATACGTCGTCGTCAAAATGGCAGGCGGAACCCGAGCACTAAATGTAGTAAATACGGCGTATTAGCCGCTCTCGGCATTGTTCTTTCGCTGCGGACATTCGCGCGCGTCTCCGTCGCGCCGCGGGCCCTCGCGCCGGCCTCGTGACATTTATGCTTTTTTTGACGTTAAAAGCCGAGCGAGCCCGGCGCGAGCGCTAGCTAGCCGCCTAGCTAGCCTGTCAACAAAGAACAAGGAAGAATAAGCGCGTCGGGGGGGGCGGGAGTGCATATAAAAATAAGCAGCGTAAATGAATTTAAACATAACCAGAGAAACAGCGGAGGATTTTTATCAGAAATTCTGTGCGATGATTTTAGGCACTACGGTGCCTGAAGAACGATAGCGCTGCAGATAGAATGGGGGTTATCCCTGGCGGGGAGCGCTTATCCCTGCCGGGGAGGGGTTATCCCTGACGGGGAGCGCTTATCTCCCGCAAACTGCCGTATGATATGATAGCGGTGTTACACTCGGACCTGTCACCGGCTAATCGCCATGGGACTCGAGCGAAATATTGTGTAATGGCAGGGTTTTTAAATTGGAAAACAGTGGCTACTTTATGACCTTCCTGTCTAATGAATCCCTTTCTGTGAATTTTAAGTCGTCCCTAATTGTAAACTTTATTTCGTTTTCGTCAAGTTTGTCTTTTCCATGTCTAAAAAGGTATTGTTTCAAATTCTTCGGTAATTATGAAAATGTACTCATAAAATTACTTTTTTCCCCTATTTGATGAATAAAACTTATTTTTGTGTAGTTGGGTAACCATAATTTAAATTAAAAAGTAGGTTAGGGCTGTGAGTCCACAAATTGGTTGAAAAAGAAAATGATCATCACAATGAATTAAGCCATTAAACAAGAATTTGAATACGTTAAGATCGAAATCACAAGGGAATGTTATATTCAACCAGTTGTACCTGCATTTATTATAATATGTGCTTATATTTGGTGCAAACAAGTGCTGCATTTTTCCAAGGATCTTTAGGAGGATGGATTAAATTGCAAATAAATGGGTGAATATGTTCAGTGAGGAGGTTTGTTTCTTCAAGAACTGGACAGGGCAGGACGCAGGTGGAGAGAGAAGAAACTGGGTATCCAGGACCGGACATCCCCAGATGTCCAGCTTTTATTATAACCCCGCTGGCCGTGGGGGCACTGCCATGCGGTTCCGGAAGAGGAAGTCACGTTTCACATTTGCAGAGGTGCAGCTCCTACTGAACGAAGTGAAGAACAACCGGCACATTGTTATAGGCAAGAAAACTTCTGCTCCTCTCTCCTCTCCCAACTGTCAGGTCTTGCTATATTTGCGAGTCTAAAAAGGGAGTAATCCTTGGGCTGGGAGGTCCTAGGAACATACTGGTTTTAGTAGTGGTATGGGAATATTATCAAGGCATAAATTAAGTGCCAGCCCATAAAAGAGTCTGCCCAGCTAATTATTGCTTGTGTCCAGTAAAATTTTAGACAGTTTGTGTAATACTAAATATACCAGTTATAACAAGTAGGCCTGACAAAATTGTCTCAAGGATTTTCATTGTCTCCCAATATTCTCTTAATCATTTATTATTATTTGTATAGAAAAAAATACCACTAAAATTCTGGATGTGAGAAACCATACAGTTATTTGCACCTGAAAAGTTTTAATTATATTTGTATTCAGATTATAACATAGGGTTTATTTGCTGTGCTGGGATACAGTATAAGACCCACAAAGCCTGCTGCCCACATAGGAAGATCTTGACGTACAAGATAAAAGTACAGAGAATAATAAACACATTCAGATTATAAATTAATCTATATACTCCGCAAGTAGTTTTAGCAGAAGAATCAAGATTCTTATGAAGAGAATGTAATTTATTTATTTATTACATTTTTTTACATGTATTGGCCAAGATTCACTCTTGTTAAACTTTTATATTCACCCTTCTCAAATATTTAAATACATATATATTATATGTGTGTTTCTACATATAGTTGTGTAATATTTATTTATGTAACCTTCAGGGAAGTTCAACAGGGGGGTCTCATCAGATGTGAAGAAGCGAACATGGGCAGCGATCACAGCACGCATCAATGAGATCAGCGAGTGTCCCCGTGAGGTCATCGAAATAATCAAGAAGTGGTCAGACCTCAAATGTGACACCAAACGCAAGGTGGCGGCCATGCGCACCGGTGGAGAAGGCTCACTGCGGGCTGGCAACTCGCGCATCGCACGGGACCTCTCGCCGATAGAGAGCATGGTTTACCAGATCCTACAGATGCCCCCCCCAGACAAGAGGGTCTTTTCTGGCGGCCGAGCCAACCTAGGTGGCATGAAGGGGATTGTGGGAACTGGGGGTGGTGAGGATGACGAAGAAGATGACATTGTGCTGGGGATGCACCGACCATCAGTTTCTGCCACTGGTTCACCAAATAGCAGGCTGGCTGCTCCTCCACTGCTCCCTAATTCTCTGGGTTTAACTGTGTCCATGGCCTTACCTGCAGCTATGCCAATGCCAATGCCTATATCCATGTCCCAAAAGCGGGAGGTTGGCATGTCCACACCAATATATGTGACATCTAGTGAGTTAGCATTCTTAATTTTTTTTGTCATAAATGATCTAAAGATCCCAGTTTTACAGCCCTCTGAGTATTGTTCTTTTATTGTAAATGTAGAGGCACCTTTCAGTCCTTAGCCACTAACTACATGAAAGACGCATTCTGTGTTTATCAGCTAGAGATTCTCTATGTTTGCAAACAAATCTGCATTACATTTGCAGAGGGAGGGGGTGACAACTTTTACACCGGGGAACCCTGGTCTGCAAGAATACAGCCAGAATGTTAATTGAGAATATTAATCCCTTAATTTGGATTCTAATTATGGATGACCATTTTCAATTACACTGTACTGTCACCATAGTAGACATTTCTCTGGAATGTTGAACTGAAAGACACGATATTTACTAATTCTTTTCTCATAATGTTTGATTTCTTTCTATAGGAGACACTCCACAGGCAGCTTACGATTTTCAATATGAAATACCAGCAGCTGAAGGTAACACCCTGTTTGCAGTTTTTTTTTTTTGTTGAAACATATAATTAGTGTCTATATGGTTAAGAGAATATTTGAATATTTAGTTGATCCTTCTACATCGCAAGGGGTCAGGGGCACCAGCAACCCGTGATGTGGAGAAACTGTAGAATTTTTCTGGTCCCCTTGGCTTGGGGATCGAAGCAAAACGATGCGAGAGACAGAGATCAGTGTGAGATATCACACGAGAAGCTGCCATAAACATGCTTTGTGGCCCCCAGACCAGCACTGTTTATATATTTGATGCATTCGTTAGTTGCTAAACTTTTTTTTGTTGTCTGTGGCCTTCACAAAACTCCCAAAAAGAAACGCATCAGGAAAGTTGCGATGCAAAAGATGGAGATATCTATACATGCCTACACACCATGTCTATGTGTATAATCATGTGCAAATGTGAGCAATTGACACTTGCATATTCCTCTCTCATGCTTGTTTAAGACCAGGTTGTGGAGCTGGATAACTCGGACGAAGAACAACAGCAAAGCGTGCGGCCTGCTGCTTTCATACCCCATCCTATTCCTGTTGAGGAGGAACAGGTCCTGGGCAGCTTGCGTCATGCTACCACTGTCGCATCTACCTCATCATCATTATCTGCCACGGCTGCCCCCTCCTCAGGACTGGGGCCTGTACTAGCACCGGTACCACAACCTCCAGCAGAGTCTTTCCCTACATCTTCTCCAGCTCCAATGAATGCTCGAGACAGACTGGCCCAGCATGCCTCCCTCAGCGTTCAGGAGCAGCGCAACACAAACCTTTTGATGGAAACAGTGTCTCGCTCTTTGGAGATGCTCTCCGAATCGGTGCAGCAATTGGTGGAGACGCAGCAGGAGTTTGTCCGCGACTCCCTGCGCCTACAGCGCGAGACGGTGTATATCCTTAGGGATTTCTCCACCAGTATCCTGGCAGTCATGCGTGACAAGCTGAATGGTAGGCCAGCACCTTGATGAACAATACCTGGCAACGAGTTTCTCAAAAGTTCATCTGCTTCGCAAGGTTCAGGATGTTTCTTATACACCAAAACTATCCGTACATAGAGGTGACGTGTCAAGATGTCAATGCTATAAATGCAAAAAAAAAAAAAAAAAAGTGATAACCAATGATGACCAGTTCTATAGAGAGCATTTTAAGTTTGAGGAATTAGCCATAGGGTCATGAGTCAGGGTTTTATACATTGGAAAGACTACTCTCTTTATTGGAAAGACTACTCTCTTAGGCAGACATTTCCCTAATAAGTCAGTGTTACTGGATAACATTGAAATTATTCTAGAAGTGTAAATTGATTTTTTTTTTTTTTTACATGCTGTCTGGCACTTGCACTAGACAAAATATCCAAAGCTTTGGAGAGACAACAGCAAATGGAACTTTAGTATGTTTTATTGTTGTAATAGTAGTAAAAAATACTAGTAGTAAAAAGCACCACTTGCAGTATATGTATGCAAATGTAGATTAAATTATTTTGTAATCTCATTGACTTAGAATAATTTTTACTGTTTACAGCCCTCTAAGAAGTAAAAATAATTGTAAGCCACATAACTTAATTGTCCAGTTTTATTTAAAAAAATATAATTGTATGGTTATTTTGCAATACTATACAGGTTCAACATTTGGTGGCACTTTGGCTGTCCTATATGGCTGTAAAAATTACTGGTACTAGTGCAAAATCATTTTTTTCTGCTAAAATAAAATATTTTGCACAGAGAATGAAATGGGGAAATGCATTTTTTTCCGTTTAGTTCAAATCTCAAATCTCTTGATTTTCAAGATGTACTTTTGTTACTCAGATGTCATGCGAAGAAAAGCCAGCTGATTATTCTAGTCTGATTTGGCTTAAATTGTTCATTACTTAGGTATTTATATTGCATTAAAATCTAGACATGAGAATGTTCATTCAAACACATGCAACACGCCATACAACTAGCAAACCTCTTTTTAATTTCCCACAATTAATGGTCCTTTGGTCTCACATCATCCTCTACAAAGAGGCCACGCCTTCAAATACCCCATTGGCCAAACTTCCTTTAAAGTATAGGTAATGCAGGTCATTGTAAGATAATCTTAGTCTTCAATAAATAATGGGCAAGGCATATTGACTTGCTGGTTTGCTTTGGCAGAAGCTGGAACACACAGCCCCTAAAAGGCAAAGGACAAGGAAAACTGTTGCTTAGGACACAATCCCACTTATTTTCTTGTTTGCGGCTCCTTCGTGTTCCTGAATATGAATCCTGAGTAGTAAGTATTCAACATCTGGCAATGTGGCAGTCTTAGTAGATTTTTGAAGCACTAAAGTCAAGATATATTTTATTTAAATATGTCTGTACAGAACAATAATCCATACTAATGTGCTAAACTGTCTATTCTGTATTATTGCTTTAAACATTTTTAAATTTAGGTAGAGTATACTATCTACTATATTGGTATACTACTAATTTAACTTACTTGACAGTAATAACTTGTGTGCAATTTTGTTAAAATTTTGCAAGCATAACTGAATTTTATTTGTAGGAAGTAAAAGTCTTTACATGGTTGACGTAAAAGGAAGTGGCACGTCTGAATGTAAATTTTGGACTCGATTGTACCTGAAACTTGAAGTACTGTAATGACATCATATTGTTCCCAGTGACTACCTGTTCAAGTTGCTGTTGATCGGTGACTCTGGTGTGGGCAAATCATGTCTGCTTCTGCGCTTTGCGGTAGGCTGGCAACCTATTTTATCATGCAAACCAGGGAATAACCCAAAACTGTTTTTCTACTCAGTTAGTCCTTCTGTCTGGACAAAGTGAGTCTGTCGATTAAAAAAACATTAGGTTTAAGAATGTGCTCTAAAGTATTGTAATTTAAATCTCAATCATTACACATGGTAAAATCAATAAACTAGTTTCAAATATCACTTGTTTTGGGGCTTGGTTTGTGTAGGTTTTTTCCTGTTTTTTTTTATTTGTTTTTTTTTTTACAACGAACAAAGCTAAAAGCATAAAAAATACTGTCTTAACCCTGTTTCAGGTTATACTAAACAAAATCACACACATTTGCCCAAAGACAGCATTTCTCAACCTGGGGTATGTTTTCCAAAAGCTCCTGTTAGCAACTAACATAGTTGGACTCATTCAGTTGAATGGTTCTAACTATGTAAGTTGCAAATGTAGTAAACAACTATGCTTTTGGGAAACACACCCCTGGTCCTCGGGACTGTCTGGCAGGGAGCTGGGATGCAGCAAGAATATAGACCATCTGGGGGTCCCCAAGGACCGGGTTGAGAAATATATCCTTATTTGTATGTTTCGTTTCAGGATGACACCTACACAGAAAGCTACATCAGCACAATTGGGGTGGACTTCAAAATCAGGACAATTGAAATGGAAGGAAAGACTGTCAAGTTGCAGATAGTAAGGGCACTAGTGTACTATTATTCAGATGTACTAGTGTATTATTATTCAGATGACTGACAGTAATGTTTAGGGATGATCTGAATGCTTTAAACAGTTTTGTAAGCTGGCATAGTGTATTATGTCAACAGTCGAAATGTGCAGTCATACCATATCTACTTATATAACCTTCCAAGCATAGTAGAGACTAGGGATGCACCGAAATGAAAATTCTTGGCCGAAACCGAAAACCAAAAAAGAGGAAACCAAGGCCAAAGGCCGAAAACCGAAACACCAAAAGAAATTATGCCAATAATTAGTACCATTGCATTTATGGCAATGACTGTGTACTAACCTTACTAAAATCAAGGCAT
>JAODKN010000038.1:7081442-7105418 GCA_026774425.1 Petrocephalus zakoni
CATACTGTTTCGGCTGTGTTTTTCGGTGATAAAAATCTTTCGGCCAAAAACCGAAAATGCACTTTTAGGCCATTTTCAGCCGAAAATTTTCGGTGGCCGAATATTCGGTGCATCCCTAGTAGAAACTCTAACCATTGATGACTGATTGTACTGAATGGTGTATTAAAGCAAATATTTGAAAGTTCATAAAACAACACAGGAAAGATTTTCTGTCTTTCTCTAGTGGGACACAGCTGGGCAAGAGAGATTTCGAACAATCACATCAAGCTATTACAGAGGGGCCCACGGGATCATCATTGTTTACGACGTCACAGATCAGGTTATATGTTTGTCTTGCTATATAGATGGAGACTATCAACACATTGACGTATGCAGAAGAACATGTTCGGTTTTTCATAAGTATAATGCAGTAGCTCTGTTTGCGAATTGTTAACTATATTCAAAGACGTCACTAATGAATTCTTTGTTATAGGAGTCATTCAACAATATAAAGCAATGGTTGCAGGAGATTGATCGCTATGCCTGTGAGAATGTCTCCAAGTTGTTGGTGGGGAACAAATGTGATCTAGCTTCTAAAAAAGTGGTGGACCTCACCACTGGAAAGGTACTGAGATGAACTGAGACACTGAATCTATTTCATCCTGTGGATTACACAATCACCTATTCTTTTTACTCTCTCTGGCATGTTCATTTCAGGAATTCGCCATGTCCCTTGAGATCCCATTCCTGGAAACCAGTGCAAAAACTGCTAACAATGTGGAAAAGGCATTCCTCACCATGGCTGCTGAGATTCAGAAGCGCCTTGCCAGTGACACTGTCCAAAACGAGGCACACAAAGCTAGCGCAAAAATTAACAGCGCCCCCTTGTGGCCTGGGGGGGGGAAGACAAAAACGGAAGAATCCAGCTCTTGTTGCTAACAATAAAGAAGGAAGGCAATACAATCCAGCGATACATCTCTTAACCTCTTATCACAATATAATGAAATTAATAAAATTCATTCTAAACATGCAAGTATATCACACTTTCACTTCCTGTCAGTCTTCTACATCCAGTGTTGCTTAAAGATATATGTTTTATCATTGCCAATGTTGTGCCCCGTTCTGACTTTCCTTCTAAAGTTTTATTTTTTAAACAGGTTATTAATGCAAGAACTCTATCATTGTTTGCCGAGAATTTGGATGCATGTATTAAAATTTAATATATTGTAATCTTCTCTGGAAATAGAGCTTTCCTCTAATTGAATTAATAGTATTTTACTCACATGTTGTTGCTTATCTGTTCCTTTTACAATATTCCAGGAACATGACATATTATGGAAAAGATCTAGAGGTGATAGAAATTGATTTCTAATACTGAAGGAAGTGTCTCATTTTGTTTTATTTTCTCTGAATTTTTGTGATGGTAAATATTTAAATAAATATAAGATAGTGGTATACAGTACAAGTGCCTTACTAACCCCCAGGGGGAAATTCACTTTTTACCCACCTAATCTTGTTCCCCATGACACACACAGACACACACGCAGGTGAGAGCAAGCTTGGGGCGACAGCGAGGGGCCAGCCGCCTGCCGTGCCCTGAAGCCGGGGGTTGAGGACCTTGCTCAAGGCCTCATACGCGTGTGGCTATTTTAGTGGGGCTGCGGCTGGAACTGGCGCCCATCTGAGCACAGGTACAGAAGCTGAGCCATACACCACCCCAAAGCATGTAACTCAGTTACCCACTTACCTTGGTGGTACATGTTACCATAGTCATGGAATTATTTTCTCCCTCTCAGTTATATGATGAATTCTTCAAAGACTTATATTTTCTGAGTCTGAAGCATGCTGTGGGGTGGGCTTAGAAGCAGCGGTCACATTTTTGCTAATGAATATGGGGTTTTTCAGAGAAAAAGCTGTCTCTTTCATTGCTCTTAGCTTTTCCCTGTGATGGGTCCCCCTTGGTATATAATAAAGCATCACTTGCAGCTGGCCTGCAAACATGCATAGATTGGAAAATGGGGTGGACACTCCTGGTATACAGGTTATATAATGCCGGAGTTGGGGAAGAATAACCTGCCCTCATAAGACTGGCCCACAGGGAAACTCCAGGATGGCCAGTCTGTGTCTGGGTCGATTGGTGTCTGCCCTGGCATTCCATCAAGGAGGTACCAGAGCTCCAGGCTCCTCATGACGCTTTGCTGAAAAGGTGGTTACTGTCTTCCATATATAAGTTCAACACACACATTGTCACCGTTTTAAAATCGTACAAAATTATGTAAAATTATATCAAATTATGTCAAAATAATGTCAAAAAAAGTTTTTATTAGTGAAAGCTCTTTGGGTTGTAACGAATTAGGATTAAATTAGAGTGCGGATTGTGACAAATTAGGATTCCAGTATCTAGCCGCAGCACATTTCTAATTATAAGTAATTAAGTCTACCTTAAGATTTCTATAAGATTATTTTAAATAGGCGTTGTAGCTTTAAATATTCCAGTCCATTGACCTTACATACTAAAGACAAGTTCAGCTTGCATTCGAAGGTCGACGGTATCTTAGTCGCTATTGGACAGAAAGATGCAAGACCCGCCCCAAAAGGCGTATCTGCTTCACTATAGGAAGTTCATTTATCACTTGAACTGTCTGTCAAAATGGCGCTTTCCAATCGGCGCCGTTTGTCCTTTTCACTCGCGCTGCTGGTTCCGGCTCTAGTGGATTCAAGATGTCGGCGGTGTCAGTGTACCCCATGTGTGTGCGAGCGACCCGGGGCCTGCTCCGCCTGCGGGCCGGAACGAGAGCCGGCCGGAGTCCTGCGCTGGCAGGCCTGACGCGGGCCTTCGCCGATCCGCCCGGAGAGCATGGCAAGGCCGCCGAGGGACTGACCCAGGCCATCTTACAAGACAGGCTTCTGCAGCAGCAGAGAAGTCCGGTAACTGGCTAGCTAACGGCCACCGAACCTGCTGTTTTATATGCATGTATTTTATATACACTTTAGTAGCAGTAAGTGGGCATTTCCAGCTAGCCTTATACTTGTTAAAAATAGTAACAATATATCATATCTGCATGTAACTATCTACTGACATAAGTGTGAAATTCCCCGGTGCGGCTGTCGGGCGATTGATTTGCTGGCCTTGGGGCTACAGTTTCGAATATCAAAATATAGTTTATTAATAACTTCAGTGTTTGCCTGGATGTGCGTGGAAATGTGTGTCATGTACTATGAGTGTTTTCTTCATAACTCAAAATCAGGGAGAAGAATTATTCCTTAAAGCAGTAATGCGTGCAGAGTATATTGTAGTTTTTCTATTACAGTTCTAAAATACTGTAAAGCGTTATATTATTTAACTGGAATATGTGGCATTATTTCTTATTTGATTAATATGGATCAAAAAGTTTAATATCTGCATTTACTGCATGTCAAATAGAATGCTGCATTAAAAATGTGATTGTAGCTCCCTGTCAGGGAGTATAGGAAAAATTATTTTCAGTATGGCTGGGCAATCAATCAGATTTTAATTTCAAATGAGATTTTAGCTTCCAGGAACTATAATGCCCCCATTTTGTCTTGTTTCTCTGTTGAATTATGTTGAGAGTTAAAGAAAATCCACTATTAAAAAAGACTAGTTTTTTTTAAGTTCAGTACATGTGTTATTTCCAAAGTCAGTGAGTAATTATGATCTCAATGTTGACCAATATAATCGTGATTATGATTTTTGACATAACTAAGCAGTCCCAATTTACACTACATGTAAAGTGTATCTTGGGTAGGATAGTGGGGGGGGGGGGGGGGTGGTCAGGCCATGAGGTCTCTAGGGCAGTAAGGCCAAAAGGCAGGAGTACACCTTGACAGGGTGTCAGGTCCATCATAGGATGCACACATGCACAGTTGCATATAATTGGTGATGCGGGGATGCCAAGTAGCCTAACTGCATGTCTTTGGACTGTAGCCAGAGTGCACCCACGTGATGGGGAGAGCATGCAAACTCCCATTTGTGTACAATGCTTTTACCAAGACGGTTTTGTGTCGTTTGAACGGATCGCAGGGCCAGCATTTGACAGAGGCTGGTGGGGGCCGGGACTCCGACCAGAACCAACAGGACCAAGGAAACGAAAATAAACAGAAGGAACACGCGGCCTATACTAAAAAGATTTTGCTGCGACTGGCTGGTATTATGGGATTGGGCGGCGCCGTGAGTGTAGTGTACATATTCGGTAAGTGTCTCGATTCCCTTTCCCAATACCATCATGCATATTTACGCTATACATTCAATTGTGACTTCAGTTCTTGATTCCTTGATGCTGCATGCTTAATGCTAGTTTAAAGAGAAGTAAATTCAAAGCCATATTTCATCTGTGTAATTTCTGGAGAAATTGAGTGGGAGATTTAAAGGTTCTCACTTTTAAATGGAGGCTGGGTTGTGTAATGGGGGGGGGGGGGGAAGCGATGGCTCTTTCAGGATGGGTTGGAGGCTGGGATTATTATAGTGAGCATTGAAAAGAACAGAAAAGCGAGCTGTACCATAGTTACAAAGAAGATGAGGTATACTTAACATATATGACGGCAAACGCACGTACGCCGGACATTAGAACTGAAGGCAAGTAACACTAGTAACCACATGTGACGCAAATCTACATACATTTTAATTCATACTTTAATATACAGGCTATGACCAAAGTTTTGGCCATATTTTTCACACTTGGTTTGCTGTTGCAGCTTTCTGTTATTATTATTATTATTATTATTATTATTATTATTTATTTATTTTCTTCAAATCTTGTCAGAGGTCTGATGTTGTCAGTGCCATGATATTTCGCAGACTGTGCTGGCCTTTTTTGACGCAAATAATGTGCATTTACATCTTATTATATGTAAGTAATTTTAAGTTATTGATTTTCATCTGTAGAATGTTTGCCGTTTTAACTTTTTTTTTCCCCACATTTTTTGCAGGTAGCAATTCAGTCGACGAACAAGGAAACAAGGTACTTTATCTGGAAATGTGTCAGATATGCTGGGGCCCTTTGTATTTGGCAGTTCAGCTTAAATCTCATTCTTGCGAAACTAAGAGTGAATCATACATAGTCTGCCCTGTGACGTGGGTACACCTAATCCCCATTTTTCTGTTTATCTGGTGGCTTTATTTGGCCCTCGTTTTATGACCGGCACACTTCTGGGGTGCTTGGCCTCGTTTTCCCCACACTTTGCACATTGGTACCAGGTATTTTGTAGCCTAGGTGAGGAACGCTCCACACTCCACATGCCCTTGCTAAATACTTCCAGGCTGCTGTGTCGCTCGCTTTATTGCCCGAGTCACTTTGTAGTGTGGAGGGGCTCACATCAAAGGGCCCAGGTCTGCGGGCCGTTGCGAGAGTGTGGACGGCCAGGTGTGGAATGTGCCGTTCTGTGGTGTGGAGGGACACGGCTCCTACTACAGATTGAGGATGCTGCCTAATTGGTAGTCGATAGGTGTCGTCGTGAGAACGGCCTCGGAGTCCTGCTCTCATTGTTGTTGTTTTCTGCTTTAGGGCTTTGCTCTGAATTGTCGATCTCGGCCAGCCAATGAGAGTTGAAAATTCAACAGGAAAGGACATAGTGTATGTGTCTGGGTGTCACATAGAGCACGATGGGGTACGCAAAAAGACTATTTTCCCAGAGGCATCCATAAAGCATCACTATTCTGTACAGTCGTCCCTTGTTTATCGCATTTAATCCATTCCAGACTCTACCGCGAAAAGTGAATTTCCACGAAGTAGGATTCTTTATTTATGAATCGAATATTTTCATAGAGCATAAAAAACCTGTTTACAACCTTCTAAATATGGTTTTTAGCCCTCTAGACATGAAACGACAGCCTTTAGTCACCATTACACTCGTATTACTCAATATATTAGACAAAATAAGAGAAAATAAGACATATTAGATGTTACAAATATCATTATTATTATTGTACATTTAATTACACACACACACAGTTTTTACACAGAACCACTAACCTATGAAAATGAGAAGCAGCAGCACGTTTAGGAGCCATCGTGGGGCTTAGATAAAAGTTCTCAGAAATCGCAAACAAAGATGCTTCTGATGTGTAGCGATGTAGAAGCGTGTATGAGAGAAACAAACTTGCGAGAGGCTAAGCCAGTCAGGGGCCAGGATAGGAAGAGGATATAAGTGACTCAGACAACCGAGCGTGCTGTATCAGTTTCACTGTCTCTATCAACTTTTTAATGAATATATAGTACTGTATATACTTTAATGAGCACTACTGTATTTGAAAAAAACTGCGATAGTGAAGCCATGAAAGTTGATATTCACCAGAAAATACTTTATTTATATATATATATATATATATCTTTTGATTTTGAATTCACTTATTTTGAGTAGCAGTAGAAAATGGATAATACTGAATTTGTGAAGCCTGACTGAATCAGCACATTGCATCAGTCACTCTGTCAAGGCCAAGAACTTGTCTGTGGAGCTTAGGCAACATTTGTAGAGGTTTGGAAGAGGATTGGTCCCCCGAAGTGCTACTAAGTTTCTATGAGAAAGATGTCATGCTCCTTCGGGTGTCCCTTTCATAGACTCAAAAAATTTTTTGCAAACTTTTGGTACCCCAAGAAAAGAATTCTTGTACATTTTTATCTAATTAGGTTTGCATTTAGGGTGTGCTTAACTCACTTTTATTTCAGAATTATGAACAAACAACTGTAACCTTTGTCACAAAAAATGCGACTAAAATGTTCCAGATTTTGTCTATTCCTCACTTTATCCTGCTGGCTGATCCAGAGATATGGCCAGCTAACAAGGACTACCTGATTGGCTGACAGACATTACCCATCAACCCCGCGTTGTGAATGATACCACAGAGCGAACCATTGCACTCATACCAGAGACATGGCCAGCTAAAGAGGACTACCTGATTGGCTGACAGACATTACCCATCAACCCCGCGTTGTGAATGATACCGCCATTGCACTCATACCAGAGTTCAATGGCATGCTGACCAAAGGTGAAGAACAGACTCATTTTGCTCTTCAGGCCATCCGTGATCACCGCAAATGTTTCCCCAATCAACAGATGTCAAGAACCTTAGCTAGTCGTCATGTTAATGTTCAAGCCACATATTCAAGCTACTGATGTGACCAGTTTTACCGCAGCAGTGCTGTTGTGATGCAAATGTTTATCCATATAGTGCTGTCTGCTCTTCCATAAATTTAGCTTTTCTATTACATGATTTAAGAAGCAAAGCAATAGAACCAAGGATTACATAAAATTAAACAAACTTGGAGAATTGACATTGTTACAAAAATTTAAAATATTAAAGTAGATGTGGTCTAGCAATAAAAACTGATACATTTAAGTTGTTTTCTTATAGATGGGTGAACAAAACAGAATAGCAGTGCATTGACATGCGAGCACGTTAGGACAGCACATCAAAACGCATGCTAACAAAATGGTAATGACATCACTGTGTTTGTGTACACCCTAAATGCAATCCAAGTGATGTGATATTTTGCACAAATTACTTTAAGACTTGAATGAAGGGATGAGAACTGAAACTTTCCAAAGTCGAAAAATAAGGGACACCCTAATGCTCCTGAAACTGGATGAGATGGGAGATACCAGTGGAATGGGGAGTACTGTCCAGAGGTCAATAACTACAGATTTAGCCACTTGAAAAGTGGCCAGACAGAACGGGTTTTTAGGAAAAGGCAGCAGTGAAAAGAGACCTTGGAACTGCCTGAAACCATGTGAAACCTTGAAGAAGAAGTGGTTTGATGAAACTGATGTGGAACCTCTTGTCCAGAAGTGAAGCACTGAATCCAGCAGTTCTGGAAGAGAACCTGTTTTGGCAGCAAGAGCTTTGCATTAAGAAGAGTGTTCCAGCAGGACAGTGGTTTAAATGGCACCCATCAAAACGGAATGACGTGTAAGCATGAGGTTGGTATAATGGCCCAGCTCATGCATAAATCCCACTATAATTTTTATCATACGTGAAATTTGCTTTCTCCGGTGCTCTTCTCTCTAGGTTTGCCGAGTAGAGCAGGGTTTTTTAAATTGCAAATATGTTGATTTTGTTAGTGATTCATTCCATACATTCAGTCATTGAAATTAAGCGGTTTACGGAAGGATGATACTATTGTAGATTTTACTTGGTCTGAGATAAGGAAAGTTGTATTAGGCAATCTTTCTGACACTGACAGTTTCTGACTGACGGTAAATACTATGGTGGGTGATACCTGATCCTGGGGTAGCTGAGATCCATACACTGTTAGATTCTTTTGGGGCATCACACAGGAACCAGAAACGGCTCCTGTGTTCTCCTCCTAGTAGTTATGTCTGCCTTCTGTTATCTACGTTGTTTTTCCATGGAGCGCTGACATGGCAAATCAATGAAGGAAAATGACTGAAATTTTGCATTTCTTATGACTAATATTTCTAGGGTTAATTCATGTATTCATTCGAGTATAGCTATATTCTGGTATGTACTGCTCTATGTGGTGTGCAATAATGTTCGCTTTATTTTGCCCCCTTCGTTTATGGGGCAAATGTAGTTGCATATTCTCCCCAGTAGGTGGCATGAAAAACAAAAATACTTGGACGCTGGACTTGCACAAACAGTGCTTTATCGAAAGAGGGTCTTTAGAAGCATAGTGATTCATGTTATTGCAACATAACCATTACAACACATGTGTTCTGATCCAAGTTTACTATTTTGGAGGTGGGAGGGAGTCCCAAGCCAACAAGCAAGATTGCAATTAGGATTTCAGTTCTCATCAGTTGTTAGTGATGTATGTTTGAAGTTTGTCTCCGTTCCATAAGTCCAGCTTGTATACACTGACCTGTTCCCCTTCAGATCCTCACATTCTATCATTGTTTTCTGCTTTGAACTTCATAAGGATACCCTTCCTCCCTACCAGAATTTTTTTTTCCGGCATCCTTGATATGACCTTGGTAATTATGTATGACTCCCGTATGCAAGGAGAAACAAACTGATTGCTTTAAAAAAGAGAGAAAAAACAACAACAAACAAACATTTACACAAAAAAAAAAAGTATTATTTTATTCTAAAAAGCACCATGAAGATTAATTATCTGAATGAATTGGTGCAAAACTGTAAGCGGCCTGCAGATGGCATGAGTTTTAAGCAGAGTCTCTGCTTTGTGTGCTTATGACACGCCACCTGAAAATATCTGCCACTTCTGTTATTTACTTAGTCCTATTTGCACGTTGGCTTTAAACAGTGAAGTAAGTCGTTTTCGGTTTACAGTAATGAGCCGTTTTTGCTGTGAAATGTGAAACAAGCGCATACGCCGTTACTAGGAAGCTTATATTCTCCAGAAACATTATGGCGTTCAGTGAGTCAGTTGCTTAACCCATGGAGTATGAACCAGACACAAACTAATTTTCACCGTATTGATGGGACATTAGTGAGAATGACTGAGCAAATATAATCACAACTATGCCCTCACATAATCTATTTGCATGTTTACCTTGATTAATTAACTTTTAACAGCACTTCTCATAGGTACGAAAGTACCGTGCTTCACGTGATTTTTTATTTTAGTTATGCTAGTTTATGCCAAATGAAGTGAGTAAGACTGGACTCTGTAGTATTCCAAATTGAGGACACTTGAGAATAGAGCCCTACATCAAGCAAAACTATTGCACATGCACACGTAATTGTATTGCAATTCCTATCCTTGGCTCTCACATGACAAAGTGGATCGCATACATGTGATGGAAGGAACATCCAAGCATTTCAGACTATTGGTGTAGGAGTTGGTTTTATTTTGCTGAGATGTGCGCTGATATTAAATGTTCAGTTCAGGAACCAAGCAGTGCCTTAAGTGTTGTTGTAGTAACCTTCTGCTGACACTGATTGTTTCCCATAAATTCTTTCAGTGTTTAATAAACGTTGTGGGAAGGAGATTAGATAAACTACACTGGTCCCTAAATTCTTAAATATGGCATGTTTCACAAATTTGCGTGTCATCTTTCAATGGGCCCAATACTAATCTACTAATCTTCCAGTTGAGGCAAGATTGTTCCACATCTGCTTTGTTTCCAGTAATTTCCTCTGCATTCCATGTGTGTTTTTTTTCTTCTTCTTTTTTTTAATCTCCAAATCACTTCCACACTATCCAGTTCCAAATTTGGAGAGCTGGCCAACCCTTCAATCTGCCAGCAGATGGAGTTGGTAGACTATTTCACCCTTCAAGTACCTTACATAAATACACATACCTGTAAACACTTCTGATAAAATTGATAAAACTTGACTGCACATTAAGGGATCTACTTAGTTTTTTTTCTCCATGGATCATGACGTAATTCGGAATTGCAAAAGCTGAGGGATGTACTGGAAGAAAATGTCTCTTACTATGTTCTCTTTGCATGGGAATGCAAGTTTTAAGGACCAGTTTTGATTCCATTCTTTAGTGCCACCAGGCCCTGTCCTTTCCCTTCTCAAAATGCTGTTTACAGAAACCCATTACTCGGTCAGATTCAAATATTATGTATAATTCAGGGGAAAAAAAAAGTGATTCACAAATGTAACAGAAATTCTATTCTCTGACTTTTTTTTTCTTTTATCTGAATGTTTTCTGTGTAGAACTCAGTTTTGGTTTAATGACTCAAGATCAGAAGTAATGTAGATACTTTGTAAAACCTATATACTGACACTGTAAACACAGTTTAATTATTGTTATTGGGCCTAAATGGGACATGATCATTTATTGAAGTCCTGGTCTTAAACCAACATCCTGCCAACGTGTCTGTGTGCTGTCTGGGAATGTACGCATTAATAAGAGAATCAAAGTCACGCAAAGTTTACTTTCCCTTGTAACATTTTTTTTTTCTATGCAGTAATTGACAGATTGTTAGTTTTGTGCGATTTCAGTAACCTTCACAACACTGTTCATTACTATGTAGGTTTTAAACTTTTGTTTTATTTTCTTCTGCAGTGTTGTTGTGGTCAGCCTTTTAATCTCATTATAGTAAAAAAAAAATAGGTAGGATAATTTTCTCAAGTACATTTTGATCAAATCAAATTAAATACACTTGATGCAAATCAAATATTTATAAAACCAGTTGTTTGTGAAAGTCACCCTTGTTTGTGAGAGCATGATTTAGTGAGAACTCTTGCACTAAGAGTGACAGGTTTTTTGTCTTTAAAAATGGACAGCCCAAGCCAGGATTACAGCATCAGTTTGACTCATCTGAAAGTCAAATCATGTTTTCAAGACATTTCAAGTCATTAAGTATTTTAAACATGCTGTCCTGTTTTGGAGGAAAATAGCTTATTTTGCATATTCATTTATAAATCAAAATCTTATTAAAATGTTTAATAAAAAGTGTATGTGTGTGTGTGTGGGGGGGGGGGGTGTTTAAAATGGTTAACCCCAAAAAATGTCCCATTTAAAGCATGGGGCATTAAGTGGGGGCCAGTACGTTGTCCCCCCCCCCCCAAAAATGGCCAGCAGACCCCCAGGTGGGCTTGGGACCTGCTGGCAGATGTAGCTGAATATTCATCAGCTGAGAGATTAATTTGACTGGTAATTGGTGGGAGAATGCTGTGTATGATGGGGACGTGTGAATGTGCAGACAGAAGGCGGAGCCTCAGAAGTCCACACATGGATGTATGAGAAAATAAAGGGATACCGTATGGCCAGTCCCTGCCCCCGAGACTCCCAGCGATCCTCTGCCCTATAACCATCATATACCCAAGCAATGAATGAGCTGCCCCCAAAGCACTGCATGCGCAACTTTGTGGTCATGGATCTCAGAAAATATCTTAACTCTTTCCAGTAAAGTTAAGATTTTGCTCCTGTGGCAGTTTGAATCGGTTCATTTATTCCAGTTTGCTTCCTATTCTGGTTTTAATTCCACACGGCTGCGTTTAATTGCTGGAATCATGATGGCATTTTTCCGTCACCAGTTTAACGTAACGTAAATGCGTTTAGATATTTTCCTTTAATGCCCAGTCAGAACTGCATTTTTACTAAATCCTAATGTATATTGCCAAAGTGCAGTTTATAAAGCTGGAAACATTAATATATGGGCTTCTCACATTGTCTCTCTTCTGCAGATTCCAGATGAATTTGACAGTGGTGAGTACAATTTTTATCCATGCAATTTGAATGGCTTATGCGTAAAACTTCAGTATGATTTACCTGTAGAGCATCCGTATTAAAGATTCATTGGGTACGGGTAAAATCATCTTTGAAGTCATGTTGATGTTTGGGAGCATTTCATGTGGAGACTCAGTAAGTCGATGCTCATTTGTCATGGCCTGACAGTGCGGGTATTATCCAGAACATAAAAAAAAACCTAAAACATAAAGAAACTTCTGCCTCAGACTCTGCGCCTGTATGTTAATGTCCTCTGGCAGTGTTCGACCAGTCCACCACTCCCATTACCATCTCTATAGACCCCAATATGCACCCCCTGGACCACAGATGAGCCACCTTCTGGCCTGGCTGCGTGATTGTGGCCTTGTCAGTGCAGCCGATGATAAATCGAGCCGCTGAGTCGCCACCCTGTACCCTACCCTCCTCCCCTACCAACAAGATGCCAACCACTGGATCAATGGCCAATTTCCACCATGTTCTCAAGTTTACCCTGTCTGAACTCCACTGTCACCTGTCTGTTTTTTTGTGGGGGAATTGATAAGGTGGAAGGACTTAGATGAGATTATGGTGAACGTTGTAGCAACAGTTATTTTTGGACAATGCTGGTGTTTTGTCTACTGGTGAAATACACAAATAGAATCTTGCATGACTAAAAATATGGATAAAAGGAATTCAGACACTGGAAGTTAAGAATATGGAATATCCTAGATTAATCTTTACTAGTGTATACAAACTATGCACATGATACATGTTACATATGTGTATTTTTGCATAATTGCACTCTAAGTTATTCTCCAGTCAGCCTCTCCTGACTTCCAGGTCAGGGGTCAGGAGATTCTAGATAGAGTATGGGTAACGTGCTGCCATTCTGTCTGTCCATTCCTACTGCACATTGCTGTTGGGGGATGAAACCCAGCGCAGGAGCTTTCCAGCTTTAGATTGTGTTATCAGAGCTGAATATAGTCTCCTCAGCCAGACAAAAGTCTGTATTTCTGTAAATCAGTGATAGGATGCGCGTGCAGTACGTGTCCCTGACAGCCCCAGGTGACTGATAGTCTGCAGTAAGTGCCATCTGTATCTAGGTGGAGGTGCTGTCCAAGACGAGCAGGAATCTCCTCTTGAAGGCCTCTTACCATCATTTTTTTTCTTTGTATTCCCTTTGTGTGAGTTTCCCTGGGAGGGAGGGGGCATGTTTCCTTATCAAGACGGTCACCATGTCTTTTATTAAATATGGGCCAGATTGTGGAATGTTGATATGCACCTGTAATTGCATTTCGTGAGTGGAGCTGAAGAGAGTAGGACGGGTAATGAAATGGGAGAGCAATAGACATGGTGCTGGGGGGGGGGGGTTAGCAATGTTAATCCCCTCCCCCTTTGGACAGCGTAAGCAAGAGACTGCTGTATCAATTAATTACAGTTTATTTAAAATGCGATGGAGAAGCAGTCACCTCTACATACTGAGCAGTCTGGCTGTTGTATGAGAATCATAATTAATTCCACCCATCCCTGATGCTCCCAGTAGATTTATTACCTTAGGGGCCGGAGTAATGCTGTCCAGCACTAATGGACTAACAATGTTTAATATTGTAATAAAGGATATTAATGACCTTAGGAACCGGGCTGAAGTTTGCAGTCCTCATGGGGACGGTGGGAAGTGGTTTAGGGTCCAGGGCTGCCCCGGCTGCCTTTCACGTTTGCTGGCAGACGGCTGGTGAGACGCCGAGCGTGATTGGGCTTTTTGGATCTCCTTAGGGAGCCCCATTAATGAGTCCAGTATGCAAACAGGGGACTGTCATGTTCCCACACCAAGTAATGGCATTTAAAGTGATTTAGGACGCCGGCAGTGGCTCTAGCATCGATGGCAGATGCTCCGCCAAAGCCCTTCTGTCGTTTGACCCCAGAGAACACTCTGCTACCTCTGCACTTGCTTCTGAGCCATGCATTCTGTGGGTCGGACTGGTTCTGGTATAATCAGTTGGAATGTATCAGTGGATCATTTAGTTACTGATGCTTACCTGGGATCAAAGACCGATCCAGCACTTCTGTGCTTTAAGACCTAAAAGTCTCATTTCACATTTCACAGTCATTGCCAGCCATATCAGTTTCTCATTGACTTATTCTGTGTAGATGGGAATTGGGCCACCCTGAGACACCTCAAAATAAAGGAGCCTCATGAATTCCCTGGCCCTAAACGATACTTTAACGGAAGGATGAGGGTCCACCTAAAAATGCAGCAGCTGAGGAGGTGGCTGCTCGTTTTGCTGTAGAAGTACTGTAGGAAACTTACAACGTGGAAAAAGACAAGAGTCTGAAAGAATGGGAACTTCAAAGGCAGCCCGACAATAATGCGCCTTGGCAGCAATGCAAGCATATGTCAGCCCAGCAGAGGAAGAAAGGATGCCTTTGTTGTGTCCAGAGGTCCTGCCTATCGATCTGCTCGCCTCTTCCACCATCCCCCCTCCCATGTCCAAATATGCACCCTTAAAATTGTAACGCTCTGGCTGGACATTGCAAAGTAACCCCTACAACGGTGCCTTTTTCGGTACATCGCCTTCCAGATAAGGGCATGACAATTAGCCAGAGAAAATGGCGAGCTGATCTCTCCGCCTCCGCATCTCCTTTCCTTCTTCATGTTTACGCTGACAGAATACTGCCGAACGACTTCCCGTACTGCAGCTTAACAACCATTTCAAATATTTTTCAAAAACCGAGCACTCGGCCATATGTTTACTTGTCAGTGACCTACTCGGAAGCCAAGAGTTTACAGAGCAAGTTCCTGGTTTTGGGGAGCTAGTTTCTACATCAGAAACTCTTACTCTGACTTATCTGATAACATCTAATCTGTTTGTTATGGATAAATCATGAAATCAAATTTTCTTGGTTGAAAAAAATGTATTGAAAACCTTATTAAAAAAAAATAAATAAATAAATCATGCTTTTTGTGCCTGAGAGTCTCCTGCCCCATTTGACGTTTTGTTTTCATGGGTATCACCCAGCGCTGACGCTGTTAGCCTACTCTCCGACCCCCCCAAAGATCCCTACATATAGGGGGCCACTTGTCGACCTGACCCGCAGCTGCGCTCGTGCTGCACACCCTTCCGCGTGCTCTCAGCTATCCTATTACCATAACAAACACCAGCAAAGCCTGCCACAAACTGTCCCAGCTTGACCCTCCCCGAGTCTCCCGACACCGTCTTTTCAGCCAGAGGCATCAATAGCCACAGCCGGCCTGGACGCCGGGCTTCCTAATCTCGAGGGAGCCGTATTTACCTCCCTGGTCACAGTCACACGCTCCCTAGCACGCTTAGCCTTGAATGAAATAGATTAAAAATAATCAAACTCTGGGGCGGGAGTGTCTCCGGGGAGTTTAACCGGGGAGTTTGGTTCTGCGGTGCCGGCTGCCAGGCTAAAACAACATGGGCTGGAGCAGGCCGAAGTATAGCCACCCATCCTGCCTGGATTTTTTTAATTTGATGTTTTCACTACGAAATTACATCATTTTGATTGAATTGGTTAGCTGCTGTTAGCTTTATTAAATAGTCCAGGATTGCTTTCTTTATAAAAATCGTCATTGCATGCTGTTGTAGTACTTGTCTTCCGTTAAATGCTTTGCTTATCATGCTTCTTGCTTTTCTGTAGATGTTGCAGTAGTTCAGCAACTAAAAAGGACCTTCAAGTATTTCAAAGACTACAGACAGGTTAGTAATTTTGAATGTAGAACATGATTTGCTTGTGCACACGTTACGAGAGGTGCAATGTCGACGTCTCTTTAGTGTGCTTCTTTTCATTTGTTCCTCATTGCTAATATATTTCCGTTCGCATTCTGAGGCAGATGAGGTTTTAGGCAGGTGCGAGAAGTGCACCACAACCACTGCAAATTAGACCAGCTGCCATTCAGTTGAAGTACTCCGCGCTGCTCCTGCTCAGACTCCCCACTACCCTTTCATTCCGCTTAAACAACTTGGAAACAATTTAGAAAAATTTCCCTGTTGAGACTAGTGGTCTATTTTAACGCTACAGTGACGTGCTGCATAACGACGTTTTTGTCAGAAGGGACCCGTATACAACCGTGGTCCCATAAGATTTTAATGGAGCCAAAACATTCCTATCTCCTAGTGACATCATAGCACAACACATTACCCATATTAGTGGTAATGCTAGTGTAAATAAACATACTGTACTTTTAATGCATAGGACATACAGCTATATACAGTACGTAATTTGTTTCTGGTTTACATATTTACTAAACTGTACTTTTATTGTTATTTTACTTTATTTTATTTTACAAAATTTAATTCTACTCTAGCCTAGGTGTGTAGTAAGCTATACCATCAAGGTTTTTTGTAACTATACTCTATGATGTTTGCATAATGACTTACTGGCACATTTCTCTGAAAATATCCCGTTGTTAAGTGTTCAGTTGGGCTATATTAGGTTTGTCCCGTCTAATTTTTATTCACCTTTGTGCCAATTCTTCAGATGATTATTGAGCCCACAAGCCCCAAACTCCTGCCTGACCCCCTAAAGGAGCCCTATTACCAGGCACCATACACCCTGGTTCTGGAGCTGACCGATGTCCTTCTACACCCAGAGTGGTCGGTATGTGCCGTCTGTCCTCCGTCTGAGGAAATGTCCCAGCACTGGCCAATAGATTGTCCCGAATGCATGTCTTTATGCTGCGTATTCTGTGTCAGCAGCTTTTACTGCGTCCTGCATGAAAATAGAATTATACAGGCAGTTTATCCAACGGTCTAATTTATCTATTGCTAAGTTTCAGTTGGAGCAATGATAAAAACTCCATTGATAAAAAATGGCACCATGTGTATATATAATAGCCCACTTCTTACTTCCTTTCTGTCTGTTGCTAGAGGAACACGAACTGCCTGAACCAAATTCCTTGTGTGTCAACATACTTGGCCAAGAAACATGATTCTGAATGTTTTTTATTAGATTTCCGTTTTAGATTTTTTATTTGCTGTACTTATTCACCTGCATTGTAATTAATAACTGGTGACACTGAATGCTATCAGATGCTATAATTTTCAGTCATCCGCTTGCACACATGAGATTTTCTACATAGTGACTACTGCTCACTTTGCTGGGGAATTAGCCCTCACTACTGACAATACTGCTGGTACTAAAGTATTCCTGGAGGATTTTATTCAGAGGGTCACTAAACCTATTCTCATGTAACTCCCTCCTCCTCCTGTCCGCATCCCGTTTCCCTCATGGATCCAGTAGCCATCTGGCTTACACAACTGCTGGCAAGCACAGCCACCTGTCTCCCTCTCGGCCCCCTCCCCCGGCTTGGCCCCGCCCCTTTCTGCACCTGGCCAGCTGTGCAGGCCCCCTGCACATGTAGCCGTAGTTAACAGGTGGGCTCTGGCTGTAACTGGACACCTGCCCTCAGGAAGAACTGTGGTTTCTTGGTCTGGTCCAGAGCTTTGATTTGTCAAGTGCAGGCAGTTGCCACATCTGGGAACCCGGCGCCAAGTTCCTCAAAAGAAAAAGGAAAAAAGCAGTACCCCCTAATTTCGACTGCCTGTTTCACTTTCCTTGTGGAAAAGCCCCTGAATTGGGTGATTAATGTAAACGTTTAATTGGAGAACACCTACATAAGATGAGTGTTAGCTATTCACCTAAATAGAAAGTATTTTTTATTAATAAAGACATGGCTCAAATTTTATATTTTACTGGAGCAATTTAGATTACGCACCCACCTCAAGCATACTGCTAGTGGGCCACCTCCTGGGACATTAACCAGTCTACCAATATATTGCTTTAAACCTCCATCAGACCAATAATGGTTTAACATGGTTAATTCTCTCTCACTTTTGCCTGCCAGTTTTCCTTAAGTTTGACATTTACATGTAAAGCCTTAAACATAATTAAATTTGAAAGATAAAAAAATGATTAGTGTTTAGTCAAAGTGGTAGTTGACGTCGCTTGATTTTCACACTTGCGTTTATTATTGTATTATTAGATTTTATATCAAACCCTGGAGTAAAGTTTACAATCTCCATTTATTTATCCATTTTGCATTAAACGAAACACTTTTTAGAGGCATACCTTCAGAAAAGCACGAACATTTTCACGGTTATCTGACGTCTTCATGCACTCCTCTTTTTCCTTCATTTCTGTAGCTGGAAACAGGCTGGCGCTTTAAGAAGAGGCCCGGCATCGACTACCTGTTTCAGCAGCTTTCGCCTCTGTACGAGATTGTCATTTTCACAGCTGAGACTGGCATGGTGAGCGGCACGCCAGCTGGAATGCATCACTGCCGTAACACATCACGCCTGCACTTATGTGTTCATTTCTCAATAGCTAGTTCTCTTGCACCCTGAGATGCAATTTTGAAACTTCCCATTGCAATTCTGATTTCTCGTAATGTATAGTAATTGGATCCAGGAATAATTATTGTGATTGAAATCTTTCTGTTTAAATTAAATGTGTTTTTCTGTCACTATATAGCATAAAGCAATACCCAATAATAATAGTACAGATATTATCTCAGATAATTACTCAGGCATACTTTATATATCTCAAGAAACTATAGTAAAATGTAAAGCTTCATAATTTTTATTTAAGGTCATATCCTGTCTGTAGAAGTTTGAAAAGGCCAGGAAAATAACTAAATAGTTTTTTTGGCATGTTGATATCACGTAGAAGTTTGACTAGTTCTTTTCTAAGCATAGTTTTCTTAAATGTTTGATGGATAAAGGCTCCCTATTTAGGCTTTATTGCCTTATATTTATTGGGCTCGCATCTGTTTTATAATATCAGTTGTAATTGGTACAGTAAAATCCCTTGTTATTCATTTGCATGCATATTACCTGGGCTGTCAGTGTTGAAGGGCATGTTTCCTTTGCGTTTTTAATGAGGGTTACTGTACTGGGGCTATTTTAAATTTGATAATTGCACTCCATGTTTAGATAAGTAAGCTTAAGCATTAAATTCTATGGAATGCATCGTTTTCATATGCTTAAGTGTTGAATGACCTACTCAGATTGTTTTGGAACATCCTGAAACATTTAGCTTGCCAGCTAACCACGTAATATTGGTACTGAAAGGGTTTATTCTGTCCATGTGTTTTGTGCTCTCTTACATATTTGTCTGCCAAGGTTCTGTGTCTTGTTTTATCTTATGTTGTCCTGTGTTTATAGACTGCCTACCCCCTGATCGACAGCATAGACCCCCAGGGATTTGTCATGTATCGTCTCTTCAGAGATGCCACTCGTTACATGGACGGTCACCACGTTAAGGTACCAGTGAGCGCTCGCGCTCCGGCTTGAGGGATGTCACCTCTGCTTCTGTGACGAGCAAAACTGCAAAACACATAGACTATAAGGATCTTCTTTCCCCCGAATTTATTATGGCCAGTTTCGCTGAAGTTGGAATTTAACTGTTTGTTAAATCAACAAATGTCAGAGTGTTTATAGACCAGCTTAGCTTATGATAATAACAAGTTGGTAGTTATGATATTTTAAAAATAATTAACATTAGTGCAGTCAATGGGTAAGCAAGACCTTAAATGTCCTCTAACAGCTTGTCCAGATAAACTCTTTATAAAATCCTTACAAATGAAACATGATTTATATCAACTGTGTTGGGCATTCAAAAATAAGAGAGATTTTAGTTGTTTTTGCGAAGAGTAGAACTAAAATCCAACCTGGCAGTGTTTCTACATTATAAATATTTTAATTATTTTTATTTGCTCTAATATATATGTATTATATAGATATATAATATATCAGAGCATGTGAGCTGAGCCAAGCATGAGCGAGGAACGGAGCGGGTGGAATTTGGTCAGAGCGCGGAGCAGTTTTTTATTAAGGCTGGAGCGGTCGCTCTGTCTCACTCCGATAACGATCATACCACAAGTCTGTGGCGTGCCCAAATCCACCCAGAATTTATCTGTACAATTATCAAGACTGTTACACAAATTGGCCGAGGTGGAGTTCGCAAGATATTTCACAAAGATTTAAGGTGACACTTGTTAGGCATGCAGATTAATCCTCCGTCTTCTAAATTTGAGCAAGCGGGGAGCGATTTTGACTCGCGGGAGGAAATTTTAGTGGAGCGAGGAGCGGTATTGAGTGGAGCAGCTTAGTGCGAATTAGAGCGGAGGAACGGGTGGAGCTGTCATGCAAAATTTCTTCCAGTTGCAAAATTCCTTCCGCATGTGACGTATCGCTCAGCTGGTAGGCCTGTGATGCGCACGCGAAGATGCGGTTTCGAGGCACCCCGTATGTTTTGTGGTACCCCGGAAATTTCAAGTTCTCCAGTTCTCGTCAATAAAATACGTTTACAGATGTTTTCTGAAGTGTGTTTTCATTACTTGTTATTAAGTCATCACATTTGGCTTGATAGTATGACCAACCTGTTTTTTTAGGTCATTTAATGTATATTTAGCTTGTTAGCGATGTTTTATCAGACATGTTTTATTAATTTATTTGTATAACTGCCTTGGTAGTGGCACGTTTTGCCGATTTCTAACTGACATATTATATTACAGTATTAACGTATATTTAGCTCGATATCGATCTATTGTCGATTATCACATTTGGCTCGATAATACTTGTCTCCCTGGCATGTGTCATTGAATTATTAATGGATATTACATGAAATTTTTATGAATTATTGATGAATACTCAAGACTTTTAAATACAATTACTGACGCCGCTTATTAAAACGTAATTTGTGTACGTAATGACCAGTATCGCCATGGAGCTAAATATATGGTTATAATCAACAAGACCTGTCACAGCCAAGCTAAATATTAATAATATATTAAAACCTTTTAGTGAGACAAGTATTATCGAGCCAAATATGTTGGTTGTAATCGGCAAAACATACTGCAAACGAGCTAAATATACATTGATAAAACACACTTTAAAAACATTTATAAACGTATTTTATTGACGTGAACTTGAAAATTCCAGGGGACCCCGAAACACATGGGGTGCCTTGAAACACATCTTCGCGAGCACGTCACCGGCCTAACAGCCGAGCGATACGGCTACCAGCTGAGCAATACGTCACAGGCAGAAGGAATTTTGCAGCCCGAAGACATTTTGCATGACATAGCCAACATCCTCGTGAGCGAGGAGCAGAAATTCTCACCACTCCACTCCACTGCTATGAGAGAGAGAGAGATGTGTGTGTGTGTGTGTGTGTGTGTATATATATATATTTTATTTAAAAATCTAAATTGATAGATAGACTTAGCAATGTATTTTTTGTGATACTAGAATAATAATAATTTAAGAGAATATGTCAAAATATATGATGTGGGACACATTAGATCAATCTGATTTGATTCAAATTGCTGTTCCAGATTGAAATAAACTGAATTGAAGACATTTAACACCAGTAAATGGATATTGGAAACTGGGAAGTTCTTTAAATGGTTTTGGTTTGACAAAGTTGTTGTTCAGGTAGAAAGAAATACAAGCCTAAATGTACATTTGTAATAAGGTGGTGTTAATGTGACAGAACTTGAAGCTCCAGTTACTACACATATTCAAGTAGGTTCTTCAGCTTTTTTGATGAGGACGCTGAGAATAAGATGTTCAGATGAGGATATGATGAACTTATTTGGGTGTAGGTTTCGCAATATAAGATGCTGTGTTTGCTAATGGCTGCTAATATTAATGCTAAGGCTTTAATGTGTCAACACCAGGATTTTGAATTTGGTGTACAACGCAGTAAGTTATATATGAAGGAAATGGGGGGGGGGGGGCTTGACCAATGACAACAAGGCATATACTGTAGGTACCTGCTAGAATGTTGTCAGTGGAAACTCCTCTAGATGTTCTAGGAATAATCTTCTGGATTACATCATAAATGCTGTTTTGGTTGGTATCTGTGTCAGAGGACTTGTGAGTAAGAATGTTATGGAAATGTACATTAACATCAACTCGGAGAGCGTTCTGAACAGAAGCTTTCTTAGAGAGTAGGTCACGTAGTAACCTCCGGCTTCCTGGATTTGAGTTGTTTATGTTTTTGTCTTGCGCAACTTGGTTGAGTCAGTCTGCAGCCATGCATAGAGGCAAAGCCAGGCAGTGGCTGTATTGGCTGAGCATTTAGGTGAAGGGGAGATGTTCTCCCCATGTTACACAGGCTTCCTGAGTGCTACAGTTTGCACCTGTAGTCATCCAGGCTGGCCCCCAGTTATGAACAAGATCCATTCCCTATATCTGTCTTTAAGTTGAATTTGTAGGTAAATCAGAACATGTACATATGAGTCTTATTTAGCATCAGTTATTTAAATCTCTTAGAATACAGTATATATTTAACCTTTCTATGCCTATAAAACGCTTAAGAAATGGTTCCAATATGCTGAAACATCTTAAAAATATAAATACAGTACAAATGATTATAGCATAATCCGACAAACCACTGAAGCTCTGCAATGTTTTCACGAGAGTCACATAGTAGTGCGTGCATTTATTATTATGCGCAATTACATTTAACCCAGATTGTTTATATATATTTGCCCAATATATCTCCGCTTTCAGTGTCCATTTTGTTACCCCATACAAGGTGTAACTGTTCTTACATCATCCTTTTCTGCTTTGGTATAACAAGCATTCATTTCATTGCTTAATCATCCCTTGGTACATATTTTTTTCATTAATATCTTATCAGAATTAGGCTAAAATCCCCGTCAATCAGGATAATGAGTACAATACATTACAGTAGCATAAAGTAAATGTATAATGTACTTTATGATTACTTTATTTCATGTTGGTAATATTTTACCGTGCATTATAGGCTATGGTGGTCCGTGATGGGTGTGGTATTATCTGTGGTTTCGGCTATCCGCGGCACATACAGGGAGACTTCTGTGACAGACTTCATGGGAGTTCCTTCCTAATTACGAGTCACCCGTATGCCGGATTTTCTTAGCCCGACAACTGCCTGTACTGTTCGTCTAATTAGATTCTTCAAATTACATACGTAAGTGTGTGTGTGTATGTGCCTGGTGATGAGCTGGCCCCCCGTCCGGGATGTACCCTAGCCTAGCACCCTATGTCCTGACTCGGCTAAGCTCCAGGCCCCCCGTGACCTTCAGGGGGATTACCAGTGGGATGAGGGATGACTTTGGGTTGTTGAGAAGGAATGGGAAACATTTCTAAAACATAATATAGTTATACATATATTATTTTTATGTTGTTTGGGGCCTTAAAAATATCAAGCTGGATTATGTGGGTTCCACAATGGAAATGGGGGTCAAAGAAATTAAAAAGTAATCTCCATTGCAGAAGAAAATTACCTGATTATTTCCCTTCTACAACAATATTATATTGTGCTCATAGAAGAAAAATTTGTTCTTATTATTGAATTGGTTATTTAATAGTCAGGTTGTCATGTGCCGGTCCTGTGGCTATTCAGTATTTACTTTATTTATAATAATCGATTTCTTACTGTTATCCAGTTTTAGCAATCTTCTTACATAATGGTATTCAGAGATTGCGAGGCATCCAGATGAAGTAATTGATAAATTGAGGTTCATAAATGGTCAAATTAATGTTGAGTATGGTCCTTTCTGAAACTGTAAAGCGTCTGATGGGTTCTCCTTTGCTTTTCTGGTGTTAGATGATGGTGTCTCTAATAAAATTCCTTTTTATAGTTATAATCAATTGTACGAGTTTTTGAAGTTGTTTGACGGATGTCAGTCAGAGACTCTAGCCAGCTCCCCGCCGGCCTTCTGCTGGGCCAAGCTACTGTGTGCATGCTCTGTCCCGACCCAATTACAAGCACGCCAGTGTCTCCGGCCCCCCACTCCTCCCGCTAACCTTCTGCTCGGCTCTTTCTTTCCTCCTCCTTGCTTGAAGCCGGCCCCCCCCCCCCCCCCCCCCCCCCCCCC
>JAODKN010000038.1:7105518-7122610 GCA_026774425.1 Petrocephalus zakoni
GGCCCCCCCCCCCCCCCGCCCCCCTTCGGCGCGGCACTGCCGGTCCCCCCCCGAGCTTCAACCCGCCCCCCCCCCCCCCCCCCCCCGCCCCGCATTCACCTCCCATCTGGTCTTCTGAAGCAACAGGGGACCATGTGGGGGAGGGAGGGGAGGGGTGTAAGAGAAAGGACTCTGAAAAGGTGCTCCCTTAGGGGGGCAGTCTTCCTGGGCTGAATTTCGATGGTGTCAGATTAATATGTTTTCAGACCAAAAATATATATAATATAATAACTAATTAAATTTTTGTTTATAGATGTCATAAGTAAATATTTCCTTAAAGGAACTTTCTGCCAAATTCCATTTCAAGCTATTCATTTCCTGCATAGAAGGCAACAATGTAGAAATAAGCGTATTTACCGCTAATAGTCGTTAATTTTGGAAGCATTTTTTATTTTTCCATGGTCATTTTTCTTTGTCGACCAAAATGTCCTTTAGGTATTTTAAACACAGTGTCCATTAATTTTAATTTTAAAATATTCAGTGAAATCAGCTTACAGTTGATCTTGGCAAAAAACATTAGAAACAAAATAGTTCAGCCGCATAGCTGTCTTTGAGAGTGAGTTGCAGAAACATGTCATAAAGTAACGTCGAAGTGTAATTCCGAATCCGGTGTTAGATTCTGGAGAATTAATGTCTGTTACTCACCGGTGCTCATAGTTATAATTGTCCCATTTTGTTCTTGTCGTCAAAAAAATTTGGCTCACTGCCTATCATGATATATTAGAAAGTACAAATGTGGACAAGTCTTTCCATTTCCAGCCCGCTGTGTTGGGCCTGGAACCTCACCTGGAATTAGTCATGTAGTGGCTATAAAAATAAAGCATACCCATGATCCATCGGCATGTGCGCACTTGCGCACATAAACATGCACACGTCACCCCTCTTTCAGTAATCCCTCCGGAGAGTGCCAGTAGCGCTGCCTTAGAGGTGCGCGCAGACGCCTGAGTCCTGTGGGGTTTGCCATAGATTACGCCGCTGAGGCAGATGCCAGTGAGTGAATGCGTGGGAGTGCGGCAATGCGTCCCCCAAGGTTTCCCACACACAGACCCGCACCACGCTTGTGTCAACACCTCATGGGGATACTGATGACCTCGATGATTGAGCTGAAGAAAACACGGCGTCTCTGTCCATCTGTTCATGTCAAACACTGGGACAGCGCAGAGGACAGCTGGTCTCTGAGAAAGTGCCTGTTTGTCTTTTGTGATATGAAAATTATGCTGTTTTTTCTTTTTGTTCTGTCAATTGATGATAATTATTGGTCCAAATTGTTTTTTTCTGATTCTTTCTAACTTCACGCACTGCCATGAGGAGCTTGTATGTAGAGATACCCAAACTATATATGACGATAAAGCAACAGTATATAGGAAATTGGATTAATTTCTGTCTTGCTCCTTCATGGCATCAAACGTCTTACTTTGTGATTCATCCAATTTAATCATGACTTTAATGTAAAACTGCTTAGAGTATTAACATTAAATTTTTTCATACTCAGATTTAAATCTCTGCACAAGTCTTTATTTTTGCTTTGGATTGGGAATTTGCAAAGATTACACATGTTGTATATGCTGGGTTCTCATTTTAAACACAGAATTTTAAAAAAGACCTGTATTGGCATGTTTCCTCGTGAGTAAAAATAACGGAAACCTCAAAGTTAGTTATTTTTCAACAAGAGTAAACTGTTTATGCGTAAACATGGCATATGTACACGTTTTGAATGCAGTGCTCGCAGAAGTCGAGAACCCTCTGTACCCAGCTTACACCTGGATAAATTTAAGAAAGTCCTTGTTTACTATCTTGAAATGTAATTTTATCCGTTTCCTGTGTGATTCTTTCCCCAAACAGGATGTGTCCTGTCTCAACAGAGATGCCACTAAAGTGATTGTGGTGGACTGTAAGCGAGAGGCCTTTAGGTTACAGCCTTTCAATGGGATGGCGTTGCGTAGGTGGGATGGCAACTCCGATGACCGGACACTATATGACCTGACTGCCTTTCTCAAAAGTAAGTGCATGACAATCTGCTTTACTGCTGTCCTTGTAGATACAGTTGTGCCCTGAACTCTAAATTAGAAGGGAAAAAAACTGTATACATAAAGAAATGAACCATATTTTGCTTAATTTACACAAGGGGCAAAGTTCGCTTCAATGCTTTCTCCTCCTCCTCGCAGCCGTTGCCATAAGTGGAGTGGAAGACGTCCGCACTGTGCTGGAGAACTATGCCCATGAAGACGACCCCATCGAAGCTTTCAAGCGCAGACAGGCTCAGCTAGCACAGGTACATAACATAGGTGTGAATTCCAGGTCCAGATTTTGTTTCAACCAATCAGTTGAGTACTCTGTGACTGTGACTCTTCATACTCAGCTGGTTGGCTGAAACAAAATTTTGGTCTGGATTTTTACTTTTACTGTACATACAGTATCGTATGCATATGATGTATATGGCTACATTGCTTTTATATCACTTTCAGGAAACTGTTATGCCTGTTATCCAAGACTCTAAGACTTTGCGAATGCTTTCTGTCTCGTTGTAGGAAGAGGAACAGCGACTGTCTGAACTCTCTACGCATAAGAAGCAAAGCATGTCACTGGGTTCTTTAGCAGTGAGATTATGGGGTCGCTCCAAGCAACAATGAGCAGCGTTTTCACTCAAACATCTCAGGCCGTTTGGTTGGGGCAGCAAGCCGGTGGAGAAGGCTGAAATCACACCCGGAAGGATTGGGAAGTGTGTTGGGATTTGGGAATGGTACATGAAGACAGTCTAAATCCTCTTCCAGGTCTCTAGGAAAATGCCAGTAAACTTTATCATGGAGGCAGGGAGACGCATGTAATGCACATGTAACATTTGCATCCTCCATGGTGTGACATTCCTGTATCGATAAAGGCTCTTCACTCATATTCATCATTTGTTCGCTAAGGTTCTCATCGCTCTGAATTTTAGTACACAGGGTCAATAATGTGGTCAAAAGAAATCTGACCAAACTCTTAATGAAGGTGAGCAAGACAAATAAACTTTGTGTACGTGTCTTTTCCGATCAAGCGAAAAAATAAGTCGTCGCCACAGACTTGTTGCCCCCCCCGGACCCAAACATGACCAGGAGGCCAGCAGTGTTCTTTAAAACAATGAAACTCCATCTTTTGAACTTGGAGCCGGGTTTTATTCTCTCGACAAGGAGAACCCAGAGTGAGTAAGTGATGCCTGTGATGCGGATGCAGGTTTATGGTAATATGCCTTTATGAAAGGCAATCAAAGTTAAGTAAGGGGAGGACTAAGTAGGTGCTGCTGCACTTAGTTACTGTCAGTGGATTGGTCCGTGTATTTGTTGAATTCCTGTGAATTGCAAATGCCATAAATTAAAATAAGTGGGAAACAAATTTCACAGACCTTGTGCTTTATTGTGATTTAACATCTCGGTCACTTGAAAAGGTGCCTTTGCTCTTAGGTCTGTTATATACCAATACAGACATAAAATATTCATTTATGGCATATGTGTAAATGGTTCATGTCCATATTAGTAGGTTTAATAACCGCCTCATAGTTTTGCATTGTAGGAGTAAATTGGAGGTGTGGGTATTTGCAAGCTAATGACTGTAAGACTTGCATGGGTGGGGCGGAGCTTCAGTGGACAGTGCTGCTGTATCTCCTGGAAAGTCGCAGGAGTGAACTGTGGGTAGTTTCATGATTGGTAATCATTTACTGAGATGTTATGAAGCGCTTTGGGAATCAGCTGCTCAAGGCAGATTCAATGTCAAAGCACCAATTGTTCATTGGGGTCATTTTGGACCTGGGAACTAACCCCAATTACAAAGCTGAAACTGATCATTATGATTGGTTTTAATGTTTAAAGCTTTTCTCTTCCTCAGAGCTGTAAGATTAGTACAACTTCTTTCCCATGTGACACGCTCAGACCGTGAGCCACTCTTCCGGCACATCTCCGGTTTTGGGGGAATTTGCCTCTTGTTCCCTTTATGCTGTGCCCACGCTCCTCTTGCCCTCCAAAGACCTCCAGTTAGGTTAACTGGTGACTGAATTGCCCATAGAGCAGGGATGGGCAGACTTACCCACAAAGGGCCGGTGTGTATGAAGGTTTTCGGGATAACCTTTCTAATTAGTAAGCTAATTAGGGAGTTGCAGTGAAAACCAGCATACACAACAGCCCTTTCTGGATAAGGTTGCCCACCCCTGCCATAGACTATGAGTGTTTGCTACAGCGCAACCCCAGGTAGGGGCCATCCATTCAGGATACCAATTCATCACGGGGCACACAGACTCATACATGCACTATGAACAATTCTGAGAGCTTAATTCAATTATTCAGCCCACATGGATGTGGGTAGGACATGCAAACCCAACACAGAACTCAGGCCATGAAGCAAAATCAGAACCCTGAGGGTATCACCTACCACGCTGACTGGGATTTGTCCATCTATCCATCGTTCCATTGTCATGTGACTGAAGTTTGCATGGCCTCCCTGGGCATCACAGGTCTCCTCCTGCCGCCTAAATACACACAGATTAACTGGAGTCAGTAATGTCCATAGTGTATGCCTGTGTGTCTAGGCTGTGATGGACCAGCATCCCATCCAGGATGTGCCCAGCTTTGTGCCCTATGGGGGCTGGGATAGGCTGCACCCACCACCCACGGAACCCTGACCAGGAAAAGCATTTGGGACATGCACACATAGTAGAACAATTTTATTGCAAGTCAATATGCAGTGAAGATATCTCACTCTTTTTGGGTGTTTGTCAGGGGTGACTTGTTTCAGAGAATATCTTCCCAGGGCTAGTACAGCTATCTTGTCACATTTCTCAAAGAATCTTTTTTGTTTGGTTAAACTTTCTCGACCCTTGAAAGCCACACGAGAATTTTTACGTGCAACAAGTTGCAAAGTGTCAACGGGAATGCGCAGCAGAGACAGACGCTTGGAAAAATGTAAATATGTCGAGCATGTGGTCTGGCGATTCGCGTAAAAGCCGCCCACAAATTGAGAGGTGTCAAGCCGCCCTTCGGCGAATAAACACCCGTCCCGGACAGCGGCACTTGTGCACCTTTACAAGTGGGCTACTCAAGAAGAAAATGCCGACGTTTTGGGAGTACAATCACAATAATTTGCTTGATCATTTAAAAAGCCTTATTCTGAACGTACCGCTAACATTTACATTACAATAGTAATGCTGGTATATCTCAGAAAAGGATGTCGTTTTAATGTAGTACTTGAAATGTATACTTAATTGAAAAGCTGTACACGGGATACTGGATTCTGGGAACACGGCTAAAGATCTTAATACGCATAGGCACCGTCATAAAATAGAATTACATAGAATTGTGCAGTCAGGTACGTCACAAAAGGCAATCTGTCAACGGGTGCAAAAGCTATGTGGCACGCGAACAAATTGCATAGCAATTGCGCTTCGCTCGAAAGGTATCATGGGAGCCTGGGAATATTTTGGTTTAAAGCCAGGGGTGGCACTTTTAACACCTCAGGCCAGGGACCAAATTTGCGTTTATGGGTGTGCTGTGCCTTGTGCCTCTAACACCTCAGCAAACTGCATCCCCCCCCCCAAACTCTTTTGCCCCTACAATTTTACACCGGAGACAGACTACACGTCGCACCTTAGAATAAGGATGGGGGGGGGGGGTCCTGCACCATTTGGGTCTTTGGCGCGTGGAAAGTTTAAGTGCCAGGTTTTGGCATACCCCGCTGGCGATCCAAATGGCAGCCAGTACTGACACCCGTTATACCCGCCTTGTACCCATATCTGCCCGCTCACACGTGTCATAGGACGCATTTTCCTCATGTAGCATTTTTTTACCTATTGGGCTACCTGTTGCTGAATATTTCATTTGGTCGATAACAGGCATTCTGTATCACAGTTCGTTTTGGTTTAAAAATTTTTAGCATTCTTGAAGGTATTTTTGATACATTTTGATCTCTTTAGATCATTTTTCTTTGTTACGTTGCCTTATCCCCCAGCACCTCATTCAGCCTCTCCAAAAAAGCGACCTTGAACGAAATTCTCCAACTTTCAAAACACTACGATATCAACGAAGTCGTCACATGGCTTTAAATTTATATATAAATTCATATATAAAAATGTGTTCATATAAATGTATATAAATTTCCATTGCATTAAACAGCATTAGGATCGCGTCGATTACCTTTGGAAGCGTTTCCATAACTAGTGGTCAAATCTATGGAAACACTTCCAGTTTTAAGAGACTGCAGAACATTATTCAGCTGTTGCTCCAGTTACTTATCTAATTGTCCAGCATATGATATTTGTAAAATTGGAATAATGTTCTGCAATCTCTAAAAATTGGAAGTGATCCCATGGTCCCAGGATGCGCCATTCAGTTTCATTGTTCAGAGCAAAGCTTGACTTTGCCTTCTCTCGATTGCTAGAAAGCGCATCTCCGCTGCTGCTTGAAACCCAAGCCGCCGACGCCTCCAGTCTGGATAATTGTTCGGCAGAATAATGACAATGGCGTTTCACCTATAGCCCCCGCGTGTTGTGGGGCGGGCCGCGGACGAAGCGTGCCTGGATCGGGTCGGTGCCAGCGCTGGCACGCGCTGCCCTCATTACAATCATAAAGGGAAAAGCGCCAGAGATGAGCAACAGTTTGTAAGGCGTCCTTTGTCTGCGCCCGAAATGCCCGCCCCCATCAAACACGCACTTTCGGGGGACATTCTCATAACAAACGCAGACATGTGGCCAGCTTGGGAGGGGGGGGGGACGCAGACGAAACTTTATCCTGGCACACGCCAGACGCCTGGACAAATTAATCAAATGTGATAGCAATAGTAATTAAACAAATTACTAGGTATTATCACAAAATATACCACTTCTGCATTTTTGGTATGAAAGTATGGTACAATGGAAAAAAAATAGTTTATGACAAAATTAATTTTGCTTTAAAAAAATCTGAGTGACATATTTGACATTTTATCACAAGAAATGTTGATTGTATAAGGCTTTGTATTACAATGGATTAGCAATATCTTATATTTTAAAAATATGGCATGTGATTTTTTTCTGTTGGTGTTCAAGTATCCATTTTCCAATTTTTTATTAATTCTTTTTTTTATCATGATTTCTTAGTTTCATGAAAAAGTAAAACGGATAAATTCAGAAATACTAGTATTATTGATTCATTCTCCTGTTGTTGAGAAAAGCATATGGCATACACAGTGCGCTTGAGCAGAACTCGGGCTACCCCGAGGCCAATCGAACCGCTATTGAGCTTTATAATAGAACCCGCAACCCTTCCCATACGCAAAACAATGGCACAGATTTCGCCGGACTGACCGTCTGCCGTATATTGGATAACAAAGGAAGCGGGGAAACATATAGGCCTCTGCTGCCGCAACGTATCAAAAATATACTTTGTTCAGGACTTTTTTAATATCGTTATTATATTCGATATGCCATTCGCTTCTGTACTTCGCCTTAAGGTTATTTTGTAGCTTATGTTATGTTCACATTAACTGTGATTTCATACTTTCTGGGATCATTATATAATGTTTAACACCGCCTTAATTCAATGTTGTAGAATTTTCAGCTATGCTGCTGACTTAGGGACGCGCAGTAAGTTTTTGCGGTATTCTCCCAACAATCCCATTTTGGTGCTTATTACGTGGCGAAGCGTGTGAGAGGGACGGGCCACAGCGAGGCCAGGTGCCGCTGATTACCATACAGCTGTAAGCATGGAGCCTCAACAAAAGTAATTACCCCAAAATATAGAGCTCCCGGTGCAACCCCCCCACAACCCCTCCTTAGACTTCACAGACCTAAAACCAAAACCCACATAACAAAAGACCACTCCGGATCTCCAATAAAGGATCGCAGTCCGGAGCCTGTCGGTTTAACGACTCGCACGCGTCAGGACAATTACAATTTCTGAAGTGAATAAAGGTGGTGCTGGAGGGGGGGCGCTACACCCTCCCCCGTGGGCCGCCTTTGAGAGAAATAAAACATTCTCAAAGAATAAAGCGGCACGCGGCGCGTTAAATAGCGCGATATAACCTAGAGCTCGCACTATAATACCCAAGTTGTCTTTTTATTTCAGAAGTTTCCAAGCTACAGCTAAAAACTAAGGAGAATAATATTTTGCACCCCAGTCACACGGTTACCTGTTTTCCCACAAGTAATATTTAGGCTCCTTACAAACTAACAAAATATTACTTATAATAAGTTGTCCCTGCACTCACGACCGGTTATGTATACATTGTAATAAACCATAAAATAACTATTAAAAGCAAATATACACATATATTCGATCAAGTTCCAATAGGCATCCAGCTAACATTACTATACAGGCAATGAAGTTTGGAGAAATATGGGCACGCTCGCGAAAATCGTGGAAATCAAATATAGTGTAAGAAATCACAAAGCATCCCTGTCAAATGCATCACTTGCCCCCCTCTTCCTGCCCCGGCCCCCTGCAGCCCCCCCAGCCGTGTAAGTGGCGTAGGCGGGCGCACGGCGCCATATAAAGCAGGCAGCGCCGGCGCTGCGGCACGCAAATGAACGTCAAAGTGCGAGTGGCGCGGACGGCAAAGAGGCAGGATCTATACTAACAGCTTCGTACTCTTTGGCAAGCGCTGTTCCAATAGGAGGACTGTGGTTTTTCCCCCTTTCCGATTTTTAAATACATGTGTATATGTATGTTTTTGTAAGTTTCCATCGGTTTTACACAAGTGGAGATACCTCATCTTTACTGGATACCGAAATCTCTCTGCTTTAATAGGGGTCAAAAAAAAAAAACAAAACAAAACTGAAATGGCTTGTCTACTGCTGGCGTGTCTTCTGACATTTGTATCAACAAACCTGGTGAGTTGCAATTAATATATGAACGAGATCATAAGAAGGCATTACTGTTTTATACTTTTTTTTTTTTACAGTACACCAAACTTATGTCTTTTTTTTTCATTCTTGCAGGTGGAATCATCTGGCGTTTTTGAACTGAAAGTGCACTCGTTCAACACCGCCCGGAACGTCTGCAGGAACTCCAAAGATTGTCAGATCTTTTTCCGAGTGTGCCTAAAGCATTCGCAAGATGTGATCTCCCCCGACCCCCCGTGCACCTACGGGACGGGCATGACCGAGACATTCCGTGCCGAAGCCAGCGCCGTGTCCGCCAGCGCTCCTATCAGAGTCCCCTTTCGTTTTAAGTGGCCGGTAAGTATTATCATTATTGTGTCTGCAATTCCTTCTGTTACTTTAACCTTAAAATAGTCTGCGAGTATAAAATTTCCCCTCCGCTTTAGCGAGTTTTATCGGTGTTTTCAGGGCACATTTTCGCTCATCATCGAAGCGTGGATGGCAGAATCCCCCGAGCAGTCCACAGGTAAGCGCTCTATTCCCGACCAGCCTTCACCAATAGGGGGCGCACTTCCTAATTTTGGCCATAGGGAACGAAGTCTCTGTTGGAATATTAACCCCGGCTCGTTAATTATTAAGATGCATGCAGATTGACACATCTGTGGGGGGAAATGCTGCGTTTGCTGAATCGGCGTCGTTTGGATGCGGTCTGATGTGCCGCGTGTTTTCTCCACAGATAACCAGAATAATCTGATAAGTCGCCTGGCGACTCGCAGGAGACTAGCGGTCGGCGAGGACTGGTCCCAGGACGTGCATATTGGGGACCAGAGCGAGTTGCGCTATTCATACCACGTTGTCTGCAATGAGCATTACTACGGCGACAGCTGCTCGAATTTCTGCCGGCCGCGGGACTACCCGCTAGGACACTATACTTGTGACGGGGCTGGCAATCTAGTCTGTTTGGCTGGCTGGAAAGGCAAATACTGCCAACAACGTAAGTGGCCCTTACAAGTTTTTATTTATTTATTTTTTTCAGTTATAGTTTCTCCATTATTTACTTAATTCGCTTAAATTTAAACTGAGTATTCGGTTGCATTCACTTAAAATGTTTTCGGTTTGTGGTTTAATAGAATGCATGAGTGAAACACTGCAAAACACACGCGTAGCATGGAGTATTGCCTAATGAGCTATTCGAGCAGGCTTGGGTGATTAGCGCGATCGCTTGATTGTAGGCATTTCTGATAAAGCTTCTGGTAAACGGGGAGCCCCTTTGTCCGCTGTAACAATGGCTCCGAGCATGATTTAACGGCGACACGAGCTGAAACTTAGCGCGCGCCGCCTTGCCGGGACCGCGACAGCATGTGTTCCCTTTGTGAGCGCACCAGCTGCTTACTGCAGTACTTAACAAATACTTTATGTGTTTGAGGTTCAGATGGGGGGCGGGGTGAGGGCGCGCAATGAGAGGAGGCCACCAGTCTAATTCCCCCCCCCCCCCCACCTCTTTATTTTCCCTTCTCTGACAATAGCCATCTGCTCAACTGGCTGCAGTGACATGCATGGTTACTGTGATTCCCCTGGTGAGTGCAAGTGCCGCTTGGGATGGGACGGCCCCTTGTGCGACCAGTGCCTGCGGTATCCGGGCTGCCTGCACGGCACCTGCGGACAGCCGTGGCAGTGCAACTGCAAGGAAGGCTGGGGGGGGCTCTTCTGCAACCAGGACCTGAATTACTGCACGAACCACAAGCCCTGCAGGAACGAGGCTACTTGCACTAATACCGGCCAAGGCAGTTATACCTGCACCTGCCGGCCTGGCTTCAGCGGCAGTAACTGCGAGATGGAAATCAACGAGTGTGATAGCAACCCTTGCAAGAACGGCGGCAGCTGCAATGTACGTGCCGACCGTCCCGCTGAACGCCTAGCGATACATCGCTAATCAGATCCATGTTTATTACGTGAGATGCCAGTGTTGTAAGAAATGTGTTCCTTTTCTCCCCCCCCCCCCTCCCTCAGGATCTGGAGAACGACTAGTCCTGCACATGCCCACAGGGCTTTTATGGGAAGAACTGTGAGATTAGTGCCATGACTTGTGCAGATGGGCCGTGCTTCAATGGCGGAACCTGCGTGGAGAAATCGAGCGGCGGATACCTGTGTCGCTGCCCACCTGGCTACATGGGTTTTAACTGCGAGAAGACGATGGACCGCTGCAGTAACGAGCCCTGTGTTAACGGTGAGTGCGGCCTTTCCTGGGGTGGAGGAGGGGGGAAAGCTGGACCGCTTGAGAAGTATCCCGATGCCTTCTCTGCTTCTATGCAAATTCCCCAAGAATGGAATTTAACAAGGAGTGTCTGTTAAATTTTCATCTGGCTGTGACTAGCAGCCGGACCGTTGCCTCCGATTATATTGGATGGGACGTGGAAACCAAAGGTGTATAAAATGAACCTTGACGCCAACATCCTGCATCAGGTCTGCTGGGAAAAAAGGCAAAACAGGCAATATTTTGCTGCAATTATTAACGACAAAGAGCGATTACAATAGCAGGACTAATTTTCTGAGATGTAGCAGTGTAGTGTATACACAGTGTATACTTGGTGTAAATGCTTGACTACTGCACCATGTGATCATGTAGCCCAGAAGGTTAGGTGGTTAAAGTGAAGAGCCCTTGCTAGTGGCTTTGGTTAACAATCTGCTTTGTCTTTCCTATAGGTGGTCAGTGCCTTGATTTGGGTCACAGCCTAATGTGTCGCTGTCGACCAGGCTTTACCGGTCCCCGCTGCGAGATCAATATTGATGACTGTGCCCGTAACCCATGCCGGAATGCTGGAACGTGTGTGGATGGCATCAATGATTACAGCTGCACGTGTACTTTGGGTTACACAGGGAAGGACTGCAGTGTGCGAGCAAATGCATGCAGTGCCCATCCCTGCCAAAATGGGGGCACATGTTTTACCCATTTCACCGGTCCCGTCTGCCAGTGTCGGCCTGGATTCATGGGCTCCCGTTGTGAATTCAGCCTCAAACCTACTCTGCCGCCCATTGAAATCAAGAGTTTTCCACTGGCCTTGGCTGTCTCCTTCAGCCTTGGCCTCATTACCTTGACACTGGTGGTGTGCGCAGCCATACTGGTCCTGCGACAGATGAAGAAGAATCGTGGGAGCCTGGGTACGTCTGTCCGCAATGATCTGGACAATATCAACAACAGAGGCCCAGTGTTCTCTAGAGAGAAGGAGGCCTTCCTCATCCCTGGTGGCCCATACAAGGTCTCCAACAAGGATGCTGAGCTCAGCTCCACAGATGGCACCAGTGACCAGGCTGGTTTTAAGCATAAACGACTGGACCGCAACTTGGCCCAGGCAGAGAATCACGGCAAGAGCAAACTGGACCTGTAAGTAATGATTCCGGTTAACTTTCTGAGATGTATTTTTGAGGGTTCACTTTGCTCTAGTTTTAGCCTCTCGCTACGGGTGTTTCTTTGGTAGCTTGCACATTTACAGTTAATTTAGCATGAAAATGTAAATGAAAAGGCAAAATGCACAGGTATGCGGCATTGATGGTGTGAAAACCACAGCGTAACACTGAGACGTGGATCTGAAATGTTGGACAAAGAAATAATGTTGCGCAATCAAAACAACGATAAATGACTTGTCACACTACATTTATTCCAGAAAGAAATCAGACTCCTCCAGCGTATTGGTTCCCACAAAAAGCTTTCTAAAAGACTGCTTATATCATCCAGTATATATCATCCCTGAACAGATGGAACAGTGCATTTTTGCTACTGAGGCAAGTATCTTCCTGTTATTTACATTTTCGTTTTAAGATTTATTTTTTTCTCTTTTTTTAGCAATCTGTCATTGTCATGTTATACTGGCGCTACAGGCTTTTAAGTAATGATTTTAACATATTCTTGTTTTCCGTAGGTGTAAGAGTTTCCAAATCGAGAGAACCTCGGCTTTACTGGGAATTCTCCTAAGATGTTTACATTTTTGGAAAGACACACATATGAATAAGAATTTAAGAGTCTCGCCTATATCCATCACCTTTTTAATATTTATTAATTTATTTATGCTGCTCATTTTTAAAAGGACTACTTGCAGAGGACTAAATCTGCTCTGAAGCAAAAAAAAGAGAGGGGTTAGGGAGAGAAGGACCATAGGAATTTTGGCTGGAAATATTTGCACTACCGCCCCCCCCACCATTTTTCTGAATGCCATAAATGAAAGGAAGAAATCGGAAGTAACATTCCAAACCAAGGTTCAAAGCTCTACTTCGGCAACCTCAAAGATCAGAATGTCAACACGGTGCCTTTCCCTCTAAAAAAGGGGTCTGTGATCCCAGACGTTGAAACCAAACATTTATTTATTTGAAAAAAAAAGTTTGTCGGGCTGAAAAACATTTTTGTCCACTCCATAAGTAAGATTCCAATGTATGAGGACTGATTTTATAAAGTTGAAAGATGGAGATTTTTGTTTTTTGCCCAATCGTGAAAATTCTGCAGGAGAATTTATATGTCACACATTATATTTATTATTAAGATCAACACTATTTTAGAATTATATGTATTTCCATTGGGGTGTAAAGAAAGTGCCCGTTTAAGAATATGAATTTTTATATATATCTCCTAAAGAAAAAGGTACTGAAATTTTAGTACTATTTCTGTATACAAACAAGCATTATTGTGGTAATGTGCTATATTGAGTATTTTTCTTTGGGAGTATATATTTTTATATGAACTGAGCACCAGATAGCTGTGAATTTGTCTCCATCCTTGTACAAATGTTTTGTACTTGACTTCAGCAGTGCTGTTTTATTCCGTGTGGACATATTTTGTCCAGTATGGCTGAGTTTGTACTAAGCTTTTTATACTCGAGTGAAGCATTTAATTAATGACAGTATCTCTGTTCACTTGTACTGTGTTTTGGTTTCTGAACATGGCCAGTATGCCTTAATGATCCACGGAGGACTCAAATTAGGCATTTTCTTATTCCTTTTCATTTTAAAACCAAATGGACTATTTTAAAAATTTCCTATTTTTTTTATAATCTCTTTATTTAATTTAATGCAATGTGTACATAATATTCTTTCCATATAATTTAATTGTGTAAATATGGTGTATTTATGAAGAGAATTGTATATATGTCTATGTTATCAAATTCAGAAACATCTATTTTTCCTAAAAATAAACTGAAAAATATAGAATTGTTGTTCGTGATTCTGTCTCTGAATGAGCGTATGTCAGATTCCGGATAATTCCCCGGGAATGCTGACTCACTGGGAGCATCTCTGAGACCATGGGAGCACAAATCCTTCAGGGACACATACTTCAAAAGAGGAAGTGTGCTTACTGCACAGTGCTTTTAGCAACCATTACGACACCCAAGCATTGACTGCGATGATTAGTCCGCCTACGGCATCTTCCCGTTAAGGCTCATCCTTGCTTGTAGAACTGCCAATTCCTCCAGATTGCGGCTATTATGTAAAAATCAAACATTTACATATACATTTTTTTTTACTCCATCTGTTTTTTTTTTTTCTTGGTAGATTATATATGGGATGTAGAATTACTGCTGATATTGCAATCAATATAGCCTATGGATGGAGGATCTGATATTCTTTGCAGAGTATTTTGAACTGATTTTATAGTTCCATCAATGTTGGCAAAAAGCAACACTGAGCCATGACACTACGATTACGGGTTTAACGGGTAGTATACATTCTATTGCTTACTAATTTAGTTTTTGCAAAAACGTACAAGATCATTCCAGTTTCAGAGCAATCAGCAATGTTCTTTTTCATATCAACTGTCTTGTCTAACCCGTGAATGCCGTAACTGTTCACCTTGTTGAGTTTTATTTTATTACGCAAACCTACGTAACAAAACTCAACTGACTGGTTTTTCTACTCTCTTAAACTTTGTCCATGTTAGCTCATTGATTGCGATAACTTTAATCCGATTATTCCTAATTCTAATTCATCAAATTTTTCATTGACCTATGCATCATTTCCTTTGAACAATGCAATAGTTTTTGTTTTTGTTTGTTTTAGCATAACAGACATGACACATACATGTTGATATGGTAACCTCTAATGAGGACTTAACCACTTCTCTACCATCATACGCTCAACTTGTGTGATTGGCTTTTTGCTGATTTGATTATTATCTGCTTACGAAGTGCCCCTGAGGTCAGGTATTCCGTTTTTTTTTCCACTGTGACAGAAAGAAAGTCTTCCGTAGACGGCGACAGCTATACAGCTACTAATTAATTTATTCTATAAAATTTATTCATAAGTCCAAAATTCCACTGGGTTTTCTCTTCAGCAGTCCCTTTATAAAACATGCAGGATAAAGCATCACTGCTTTTATAATACCCCCGTTAAGCTCACCACATATCATTTTGATTTGTAATTTGTTAAATAGGTACTGCATTATTTTGCAGCATATTAACTTTATTTGCCAAATTCTCCCTTTTCCCACTTCCTGTTACAAAATGCATTTAATTGGCTTTGAGCTCTGACCTCAATCCCTGCTTAATGTATAACTATAGTATTTCATTAAAATGTGTCTTAAATCCTTGTTCCCGGTTGCAAAGTCATCTCATACCACCAGCCAGTCACAGTGACCATCCCAACACTGCCTAGCTGGTATGACGCTGATGTTCTATGAGGATATCTGGTGTTTTTATCTATGGGATGTGATTGCTAAGTGACAATCTGGACAAACTAGAGTCAAACTTTCTTTTTTAAATGTAAACGCGTTATGCTAGAGTTAAAGGAATGCAGAGTCACTGGCCTGTTCCAATTGCTTACTTTTTCCAAATTCTCTCATCATCTGAATTTTGGACCTATAAAGATTGCCTTTTTGTTATTTTCCTGGCTTGTTTTGAAGCTTTGTTAGAGAAATTAATTTGGTCGGTGTATTAACTTTGGGTTTGGGGTGCTTGGAGTGAAATCAGTTCTTCCCTGAATCAGTAGAACTGAAACACTAAACATCAATGCTCAACAGGGGAGTATTTCGTATGAATATGTGGTTCCCTTAGGAGGAGACTGGACATATGAGCTTGGGCACCTGCCCGTATGGGAATGATTTGGGTCAGTCACGGTCAGCTGGGCTATACATTTACTGGGTCCACAAACAGTACTGGCATGAGACTTAACGTACCGTATTCATGAACCCATCGTAAATATGCATACAGAGCTCAAGGGACGTCTTTGGATGGATTACTTAATTCTGTAATGATGTTGTAAATGTATTGTTTTCATCATAAAAGGCCACTGGCAATCTATGCGTAACATATCTTCACATATCTTTGACAGACATTTTCTAATTTTAATTATTTTTTATTTTTATTTTTTGTGACTGACTCGTTTAGTTGTGTTCTTGTCATTTTGCTATTAATTGCTGTTGTAGTCACTGGCTCCCAAAGGGATACTAAACACAAATTTTTGGTGTTTTATGTATTTGCAAAGGAGTTAGTTATTAAAAACACCTAATGAGACTGCTTGTCGATTAACTCATTAACTCAGAACAGCTCTTCTAGAACTATAGTTTTGGTTGAAATGAATTAATGAATGTTTTACTTAAAACTACTGGTTGTTTCTAATGTGATATATATTTTTGTAAATGAATTAAGTCATAAGACTTTCTGTGACCACTGTATACACAGGAATAAAATATAGTATTCTTCTGAGATAACATAGGATAAAGATTATAGTATGTCTTTGTATCCATATATGGATTTCAGTTTTATTCCATTAGCTGTAGAAAAAAAAGACACCAGCTTTAAAAAAAGTTAATAGTATCATAGATCCCTTTAGTGACAGACAAACACAGACATGTTTCTATATGCCATGATGTTCTTTTGATAGTATAAACTTTTAATGTCGGTATCTATGGGCAGTGCTGTAGAATACATTTAAAATATTTATTCTTTACATGTAGAATGGGGTTTCGAACATCTATATAATTTTGAAAGTGAAAGCAGCTTACTCAAGCATATCTGTCACAAATCACATGAAAGCTGGGCATTTCTCATTCAGATGCCTGTAAGTAGAATCTTAACAAATCCTGCCATCTCACTGGGGGTAACAGTGCTTGGTTAAGATAAGCCAGCACCTGCTGCTAAGCTTATTGGACATGGTAAAATGGGGGGGGGGGGGGTGGGTTCACTAGTTTTAGGATGTTATCAACGTCTGTGAGAAATAGTCATAAGTGAAACCGATTGCTCAATAAAAGAATTT
>JAODKN010000038.1:7122794-7135341 GCA_026774425.1 Petrocephalus zakoni
CCCCCCCCCCCCCCCCCCCCCCCCCCCCCCCCCCCCCCCCCCCCCCCCCCCCCCCCCCCCCCCCCCCCCCCCACTAGTTTTAGGATGTTCTCAACGTCTGTGAGAAATAGTCATGAGTGAAACCGATTGCTCAATAAAAGAATTTTTTTTGCTAATTTTCTTTTTTTCCCTGATGTGAACAAGTGGCTATTTGTGAAATATACATAAAAATGGATTCAAAATCCTGCCATTTTATGAATGTAGCAGTATTTTTGTACCTTCAAGGTATAATTTATTTACTTATATAAAATATAAAATGCCATTTTTTGAAGAATACAGGACCCAATCAATGAATAAAGTATAATACAATGATATATATAATACTCGTTAAAAAAACTTAAAAAGTTTCTATTATTGCCTGAGATGTCACCCCATATATAAATATATTTTGTAAAAGTCACTAATAAGTGTTCGGTCACATATATGGCCATGTCGATATTTAGCTACCTCGGTAGCATGTGTCCATTGGCTGACTATAGCTATCGTCTGGCTGCATAGAAAGCAGCAGACTACCGAGAAAAACCACTCTGCTTAGATATTGATCTTTTGTTCATTTAGTCTAGTTAAAACATGCTTGTTCACATAGAGACGAGATAAAAACAGGTGACTTGGCAGTTGGAGAGCTATCAGTGGAATGTAGGTGTACCTGTTTTTTTTTGTTAAAAAACCAAATAAAAAGTGGATGCCGTTCTTGCACATGCTTATTACTGAAATTGGCGGCATTCTGATATTTTCCCAGAAAAGCATTTGTTTGTTTACCATCATTACCGATGTTTTTAAATCTTTAAAGTGTTTTCAGTAATATTAAAAAGAAATGCCTCAATGCATAATTTACAGTTCAACTTTTACATAGACATAGTGTATAAATAATATATAAATGAATACAGAGGCGACATATTAGCCCTCTACGTATTTTCTTAAGATGTCATGGTCCATAGGTGGTGGAGAATCGCGACATCTTAGATTTTCAGTTTGCCCAACATCTCCTTAGTTGGCTTCCTGTTTGGACTATATTTATAGGTGCTGACATGGGAAGGGAAGCAGGCACTTTTTCAGAGGACACTCTCAATTCGTTATTTTTGAACGAAAAGGAAATACAACGCTTTCCTGACCTTAGACACACATAAGAACTGACATCAGGAAAAGAAGAAAGGTTTGGTGACATCCTCCATAGTCAGGAGGTTTCCAAAAAACATCTGCGTAGCATCTTGAATTAGAGGACGCACATCACAAAACGTGTCGGGTTTTAAAATAAAAAATTTGCGACACTTCATGACAAAAGCGATGGTGGAATCAATCCAGGGAGGATTTTTAATTTTTAAAAAGTTACTGTAATGGAAAGCCCATTTTTAGAATAAAATGACCACTTTAGAAAAAAAGAACAAAATGATGTTTGTCATTGATCATTATGCATGATTAAAAGACAGAAATCTCAGGATATATGGGGACGATATTGCTTTTCTGTTTTATTCATTATAAAAAAAATGTATAAACAAACCTACGTTCAATAAGCTCGTTATGTAAGTAACATATTTACGGCTCCTAATTATCGACATTTTTTGCAAGAGGGTCAGTCAAAACCGGAATCAGTTACAAACAGCATAATATGCCCCTTGCAGTATGAAAAGTCTTACACAAAGTTTAAATCCACTCTGATTGTGATGATTAAGACAGAATTCTGACTAGTAAAAATGAATCAGCAAAGAATTTCTCAGCCGTCCCTTGTTGGGTTATGGTAAAGCAGCCCGAATTTCCCTTTGGAGGCCTGAGTTTTGTAAGGATTAATAGTTTTGTGGTGGTTTTCGCCAGCAGCTCTCCGTTTCTGGCAGTTTCTGGCTGGCAGTAGCTGAGGTCTGAGAGGTCAGAGGTTGAGATAAATGTGGAAGTGGCTGAAACAGATAGAGGAAATGATTGATTGTTTGTGGATATGGGGATAGCTTTTGAGAGATAAACAAAGTTAACAAGCAAAACAGAGGAGTCAATCAATAAAAATATTTTAAAATAAAACAAGAATATTTGCAGTTTTTTTTTTAGAAAATGGTAGATGACTTTATTTAGTCAATTTTTTATGCTTATAACAACATAAAAAATTATAATATGATGTTGTGCTGATACTCATATAGTGAGAAGTGTCATGTGATCTGAACAAACTGGGAAGTCATAGTTTAAAAATAACAGTATCGTACTTGAGACATAGTGGAAATATGTTCTTCTGAGGGTGGCACACAGGACTTACACCTCCCGGTTGGGGTTTCAGAGGGTTTCCCTCCGTGCAGTCCATTTTCCACATACACGCCATAAACGTACGGTTAGGTGACCTGGTATCTGTAAATTACCACACTATGAATGTGAATCGGCATTATAATTAAGAGGTTCTACGCTCTTCATTACCTTTTACTGGGTAAGCGGCTATAAAAGAATGGCTGAATGTTCTGACAATGGAAAAGGTACAGATATTTTATTTGAGGATACAACCACTCCTCGTTCAGCCAAGTTCTGTTTCGAAGACTGGGTCGTTAAGAAAAACGGTTAATAAATTAAAATAGCCTAGGTGTGACCGCAATTATACTTACAACTTCAGCTTTCAGTACTTAATTTCTTTGATCCTTCATAAAGTGGAATCTTTATATAAAATTTTGTACATTCTACTTCAATTGTACTTTTCTCTAATGCCGGCATGAGTTGTCAGGTATACAAAGTTTGATTGTAAACACGCATTAGTCAGAAAATGAACTTTTCATGTGCCATTTTATTTGCAAACGGTCATTAACCGAGTTAGTCGTTAAATGATGTGGGGTTGTACAAACTTTCTTTGAGTATGTTCAACCAACTTTACCAGAAACTGTTTAGTCTAGTCCTTTGAACAGTATCGGAACAACAGCGGCCAGAAACAAAACACAATTACTGATACGACAAAACACAATCATCCCAGAATAGCTGTCTCAGAAAATATATCGAGTAGATGAATTTGTAGGGAAATTGCCTTCTGTTCTGCATCTTTGTCTTTGACCCACTCTCTTCTCTCGTTCTTTTCCCCTCTCTGTCTCTTACACAGACATACACCTACACAGAGATATTTCACCTCCACAGTGTAGAGGAAGGTGAATGAGAGGGTTAACCATACGAGCATTGGCTTTACATCCGTTGTGCTGATGCCCTATGACCCCTGCCACCGTGGGAAAGGCAGCAAGGATAGCAGGCATGTCCAGGGACATTAGCATAGATGGATGTACCAGATCCACTTTACACCTGTCCACCGTCTCACCGGTGCACCACCCGGCCTGTCAGTCGTGTCACTGTAGGGCAGATATGGCCCGAGCCTGGCTGGATCTGAACTGAATGATTTGTGGTCACTTCCTGTCTTCAACCCCTTTACCTTGTGTAACACGACATTCGATACTAAGCCGGGACAAGATGAAGGGGAGGCTGGGAAGTGGATAGCAATCAATCACGATGTCGTTGGAAATTGAGTGGAGTTGTTTTCTGTCTTGGTTATCATCTGTTTTTTTGTTATACGTTATATATTTTTATACAGCTTAAATATGCATTAACAGCAAATATTTACGATTATAGGAATTTAAATGTTTATTATCATATTATGTCTGTCATTATGTATATTAAAGTTGTTAAAGTATGTTAGGATGTTATGGTATACTTATATGCTACTTGTTTGAATGCATTATAAAGGTGTAGTTAATGTGAAGTAGCACCATTTATTTTTGGGATGACCCAGTATAAAATGTGGGTGGACGACTTCCTAGTAAAAAGTAGAACTTACTGCTACATTGTTAATAATTCATGGCTCTCTTATCCATGTTGCCACAACGCTTTTGCACAACAGGGCCAAATGTGGGGATGCAGGAAGGGGAAGCATGCTGGTCTTTCAGCACTAAGGTGTTAGAGATCTACTCCACAGAGACAGAACTTCCTCCCAGGAGGGTAACCAACACACTCTATCTTGTAGCAGAATTTTTATATAGTACTTGAATATTTTAAATCCTATTATAAATATTATGCTTTCGCGAGATATACTCGTGCAAAAACAGCATTATGATGCAATAATAAAAAAAATTGCATTTAAGGAATTAAAATTTTGGTTGAAATCACTGTGTAGAAGTCTGACTTGCTGGACTGATTCTTAAGTGTTGCTATACTAGCTGGCAAACCACACGTGGCCATCAGATTCCTTCTCGACCTTTAGCAGACACATTAAGACAAGCACCTGCACTAGCCCACACCACCCCATGCTCTGTTGTTGAGTCCTCATGTTCCCAACATTCCTATGTTCCATAGTAATGCACTTTATTTTTTGATTTGACTCTAGATTCTTGCTGTGTTTGAAAGATGTTCTATGGTTCTTGCTGCAACACCACTTGCACAAGTTCAGTCTATCCGCACTTATACCTTGTTGACTCCTTGACTGACATATACCCCCCTCCCACTAAAAATGTATTCACCGTATACCCACATAACAATTAACAGAATTGCATATCTGTCAGAGGAGAAGTATGTATACGCAGTTATGTTGTTTAATGGTATACCCACCAACCAAGACATCACCACTGCATAAATGCAAATGTATCAGGGGTGTAGGACTGGGGGGGTAGGAGATCTACACCCCCAAGTTTTTGAGTTGGCTCCATTCACCCCCCAATAAATAGACCTGTGTATTTAAATGATCAAGTTGTGTCCCCCTCAATATCAAACTCATTCCTACACCGAAGAAACAAATCCATGGCAGCAGAGAGAGGGCCACACTCGGGAAGGTATTTCAGGCCGAATATATGGCCACAAATTCACACTATAGACATTTTAGAGAAATCAGTTTCCCTGACTGCATCTCCTTCGACTGCAGAAGGAAGCTGGAGTAGCAGGAGGAAACCCACGTCACACACACACACAAACACAACAGAAGTAGGATCAGAAGTTGTGAGGAACCCACTCAGAACGTTTTCTACTTTCTATAAATAAACTGTGTCCCAACCGTTGACCCTGGAGGTGTGAGGCAACAGCGTTCCTGCCTATATCTGTTGTATGTTTCTTACCCTGGTTAGCTGACCATTATCATAACAGCTTTTCCAGACGAATGCTGCACAGAGTGCCCTGCAGTGGGTTTGCGCTCCATCCTGGGTTATTCCCTGCCTTGTGCCCGTAGCTCCTGGGATTGCCTCTGGACCCCCATTACCCTGCACATGACAAGCGGCTATAGAAAATGGATGGATGTACATCATATAACAAGGCCATTTATCTTCAGGCTGCTCGCTAACATGGTCATCTTAGTCCTCAACGTTGTTCACCATGTGAAAGATGGTAGATAGTTTGTGTTCGAATAATAACGTTGTGTAGGATTTTAATATGCTCGTCTGTGAATTCAGGAGGCAGATGCTCTTCCTCCTGGGTGAGAAGGTTCCCGCACACAAACGTATTAGGCACAGTGATTCCCACGGACCCCAGCTTCACAATTTGCAGGACATCACCTTCAAAGAGGTCTATTTCCTTTCATCAGAAGTGTGAGGGAAGTGTGCTGCGTGAGTCACGAAAGTGCTCAGTGGCATCTCCTCCGCATTTCAAAGGGACTGAGGAGTCTCTGGCCACAGCCGCTCTCTGGCCGGCATTTTAACACTCTGCCTCGAAAGTGTGCCTGGCTTTCATTGCAGTCTGAGGTGTGCAGAGTCCATCAAACCTTAATGCAGAACCTCCAGGTTAATAATCAAGCGTATCTTTCCTGCCACTTATTCCTGGGCACCGGCTGACCCAGTGACCCCAAGTTCGTGCGCTCAATAAAGTCATCCTACTTTCTACTTAATGTTCAATGGGATTAATAGAAAATAAACCAGAACAAACAGCTCTCTGACAATAATGTGATTTACACATATATGAACAGTATATGCACAGTGTGACTGTTTCTTATGGGCTTAAATCTGAAGCGATTATTTATTTCTTTGCTGACATCTTGTAAAATACCTTCTAACGTAATGGAGTAACGGCAGTTTATTCCAGCAGAAGTTCTGGAAAGTCAGCAGACTGTAGATTCACACATCTCCCCCCAACCAGCTCCAGAGAAGCACGGGACAGGCCTCATAAATGACTGGGAGGTAGAGCGAGGAGTGTGCTCAGCGCAGTAGTGCGAATCCCAAGGGAAGGTGTGAGAGCACTTCTGCTATTAGCATAGCTGTGTTAATTACATGACGTAGCAGCTTCAAGAACAATGCCCGCCGGCATAACTACTAAATGGGGAGGTGGCACTTCACTTTTGTCGTAGGATCCGTCTACAAAAAAGCCTTGGCGGGAACAGGGGGAGAGGGAATCAGCGTGTGTCCACATCAAAGATAGAGCATGGAGATCGCTACAGTACTACAGCCGTTCCCCCTCAAGTACCCCCCCTTCAAACGCAGAAACACAGAAATCTTCACGTAGAGGAGCATCAGTAATTAATGACATTATTTAATAAAGATATTTGACTGTTCATTGAAAGTAGAAGAAGTTTGCTCACAAGTTTTGCCGGTTTCGTTGTCTGTAGCACATGCAGGATAACGGTTACAGAAACAGAACTGTTGGCCTTGTTTCAATCACTTTCACCATGCATATTTCTTCCGTTACAACGTACCGGACCTGCAGGTTTTGTTATATCTTGCGATTTTCATTAAATTAGAGATTAGAGATTTCAAAATAAGTCAAAATAACTGATATTATACATTGACAACCAGACATCTTAATTTTTGTTGGTGTCTTTATATTAACAGCACATTATATATTTCTTACGGAGCATTGTCTGCCAATCAAAGAAAAGGCTGAATAATTATATGACCTTACCATGCTCAGCCTGTAAGCATGTGTGTTGTTACATTATTATATAATATATATAATTTATATATATTTTTGATTTTTAAGACATGTATAAGTGTCTCTGGATAAGATCAGGATAAGAGATTAGAAAATAACATGCAAAACATCAAACAAAATATTCAGGTTTGTTTGTTTAAAGCAAAATGTGCATATTTACTTAATGTTGCTTCCATGCCTGGAAAAAATGGGCTTGTTTACCTATTTTGCATGCCTTTTTCCATAAAAGGCTCACCCCTTGAAAATGAGAAGGCTCATATAACGGCCCTCATATAGATACATAAACAAAATAGCAACAAAATGAACAACATGAGATCTCAACAAGAACAAACATAAACATTGGTAAGGGTGGTTTGACAGGGAAGTAAAACCCAAAAGCAAGTTGGTCATGAGAGGTGCAGGGTGTGAGTAACGTCATTTCATCTTTCAGTGTTTCTCACAAAAATATCGAATGCTGAACGTTAGCTAGCATTAGTAAAGCAGCACATAGAAATCGGGCAGGTCATAAAAGCCCGGAGACAGGGCCGCTCTCTTTGTATTACTGCCATCATCCTTACTTCCATGAACGATTACCCCACACTGATGATATCATCCTGACCTCCACGACGAGATGAGTGCAAACAGACGTTTTACAGTCGGGGAAGTTGTTTCCTCTTCTCGTTAATTGTTTTGTTTTTTTCTGGCGCTGAAACCATGTATTTCGCTAATATTTCCCCACAACATCTGTTATAGTTCCTTTCTCAATGACAAAATAATTGAAAACACACATTGATGAAAGCCTACTACTGGATTGACTGTACCTTACTCACGGTGAATCATTAATATAGAAACAAACCCGAACCTGGCATTTGAGTTCAGACCTGATCATTGTTGAAGTACCCTTTTCAACAGCGTAATCATCCAGGGTCTTTACAGTCCCTAAATATACAGACACACCTGTATCACTTGAACATAGAATTCAAGCTCTGCTCATAGAGGTCCTGTAATTCCTAGCATTAGACTCGCACGCTCTATATAGTCGGATTAAATAACAGGAAAGCCCGGGTCAGATTCACCACTGTCAAAGGCCGGCTTGAAGAGGACTTCTCTTTGTGTTGCACTTCAGCAGGAGCATGACAGCTGGTCCTTTAGTCTGTGCTACAAATCGTCAGGCTGCTGACGACTGGGAGCTCTCTGACCTATAGCCTCTTGAAGGGGTGCTAAGCTGCCAACTGTCATCGGGAGTCAGAAGCAACGATTTATTCTTTCGGGGTCATGGACTTTGCGTGCACTGAAGTGAAACAAAGACTTTGTATCTTAGTTGGCTAGAATTAGCTGGCATGAAACCACTTTTGTTACTATGCCTGCATGAAGTATACCCCGCTATTTTCAAAGTATTTATGAAAATGTTACTGGTGCAGCAGAGTATTTGCATCACTGGTTCTTGAGCAAAAGCCTTAACCCCAAATGCTTCAGGGGTGCTGGGGGCTGGCTGACCCTCTGACCTCAAGCCTTACTCACTTGTACATTACTTTCGGCAAAAGGGTCTGAATACGTGTCACCTAATGTATATTCTTCAGTATTATGATTATTTGGAAAATTGAAACTGATGTGGAAGTTTTGTTCTGTCTTTTGGGATCTGTTAAAATCCCAATGGACTCCATTGCAACCATTTTCTCAATGTGAATTCAGGAAATGACATCATACACCATATTTTATCTTGATCCAGTAAAAATGTCTTCGGTTTCATTTGTATTTTCAAGATTAGCTCGATACTCCACCTTGTAGGATGCAAACAGGAAAAGGAAAAGGCTCTGATCAAAGACCTAATTAGCAATTTTGGCATCATGCCAAAATTTGGTAGCAATCTGTGTAATTTAACCTTGCGTGACTTCTGGGGGAATATCCCCGCAGTCCGCTTGTTTCCTGTGTATTTCTTCACTCTTACAGTTGTTCGTAAACCGGATGTCTTTGTTTTGATTGAACACAAGTGAGGATTCTTTGGGATATCGAATGAAATTCCACCAGTTTTGCTACGGGCGGAGCGATAAGGGTCTTCTTCATGACTTTTCAAATATAAAGAAAAACATTTTGTTTGTTTCAAAAGATCCACAGAGCTTGTTGCACAATGATTTTCATCCAGTAAAAATTATGGGTAACACTTTACTTAAAGCATTCAGTATACTGCATTACACATACCTTCATAATGCATTATAATACGTTTATGAAGTATTATAAACCTGGCTATAACGACATATAAAATGCATGACACATTAGAATCATGTGTATTGTGCATTATGAACGCTCTATGAAGCTCTCATGTCTAATGCACTGTAAACACATTCTGGTGAAAAAAATATATATTTCTGGACAATTCTTGAAAATCAGTTGTTCATCAAAGGTAAGTAGAGTAGGAATCGTTTGCTGAGTAATTTGTAATGTTTTGAGCAAAATAAGACAATTCATAATTATGCAAGTTGGCAATATCAGGCGAAGGTGCATCTCTTCCCCCAACAGGCGGGTGTAGGTTCAGCGGAACCAATCGGGTCTGTCAAGAGGCCACAGCCCCTTCTGGGTGGCCATTGTGCTGCCTGTAAGGAAATGTAAGCACCACACTCACCCTATTCTATCACTAACCTTCTGCGCAGCACACACCATAAGCTGCACTGGTACTGACAGCCCTGCTCTGTCCTGGGGCAGTAGGTGGCGGCGAGCTGCATCCTGTTTGCACTCTTTGGGGCTGACCATGAGGAAACCAAGGTTATTCTTCTATTCCGTGGTAGTGACCAGTGGTTGTTAGTGTGTGGTAGTTTCTTGGTGGGCATTGCATTACCCTGGAGCCTATACTTTTTGCGATAGGGTCCAGTACCCCTAAGAGAACCTGGTCATGGCTGGATGGATAGATGGATGGATGGATGATTGATGGATGGATATATTAACATGAAACACCACTGAAAAACTGTCGATAACAGTGCTACTGAATTAGGATAATGCAAATACTTAATTATCATCCCAGCCTATAAATTAAACAGTGAAGACACCTTTGCCTATAACATCCTTCAGTTCTGATTTGGGGGATAGTCATCAGCCAAGTGCTTAGAGACTTGCTTTCTGGCAAATACAGAAAATAAGAAAATGCGAGGAATGCATTGCTGAGCAGTGACCGGGAGGCTGTCACTCTGGTCTCCCGTTGCCCTCCAAGTGCCTGTAAGGGACAGTGCACTTCCTGCAGGGCCTTGGCCTCGCAGGTCATACAGGAAACGGGATGCGTGCTGCAAAACAAGAGCTGCTAGGCCAGGCCAGAGAGAGGGGCCTTTTTCTCTGGGAGCTACATGGAGGCAGAGACAAGGATCAAGGGAATTAGGTAGCAGTTTTGGCAGCGTGAACCTGCTGCTTATGTTTGTGGTGTGCCCAGAGGCGGAGCGACAGGACGGGCTGGGCAGGCAATGGCCCCGGGGCCCCGAGCTGGGACGGGGGGCCCCCGAGGGCAGCTGATTACATAGTACATTGCAACGACAAACCTGCTTTATTTGTGCATTCTTTTTGTCACCAAAATGAAAATAGTAAAAGTGAAAAATAATGATCTTGAGTTTATTAAATTCGAATTGTTGATATTATTAATGTACACTTTGCACTTAAATAGAGGTAATAAATCTTACCATGCTGGGGGGGAGAGCATGGAGTCTCTTGCCCAGGGCCCCCAGAGTCCCCAGGACTGCTTCTGGTTGTCCCTTATCTTTTGAGAATGACTGCCGAATGTTTACGATACAGTGTTTTGTTATATCCTTCCATTTCAGTTGTTTTTTTTTAGCAAAAATCATATCAAATTATTCCTGTGAGCCTTTAAGTCACGGCATATGACCTTCCGGCTTCCAGTTACACAGCAAATTATTTCAGAATAACTAAAAACAGGATCATATCTATCTATTTATCTATTACTATGGAATGCTAGTGTCATGGTGTAATTAATAACAACTACAGACCACTTATGTCTGTGGAGAATAAACTGGTAAAATAAAACAGAAACATACAGGGATGCCAAAAAATTTACATTTGTTTATTTAAAAGACACTTTTGTCTAAAACGACACACGAGTAAGTATCAGAGAGCAGTTAGCTTCGCTGGGGTAAGGGCCTTGCTCAAGGGCCCGACAGTGATGAGGGGCTTTGAATCCATAACCTTCTGGACATGGGCGCAGCACTGTAACCCAGAGGCTTTTGCTGAGGAAACACCAATTCCTGAGACAGGAATCTGGAAAGATGAGCAAGCAGACAGACAAGTACTTTTTAGTCAAGAGGATGCCTTTTCTACCTTCCTGTAACTAAAATGCATTCTAAAAAAAGCAGAGACACCCGTCACGGTGTCAGATGTGGATGTGAGGCCTTCCTGTTGACAGAAATAAAGTGCATCCTGTTGTCTCTGCCTCCCTACCAGATTCGCCATCCGCTCCCCTGCAGATCACATGATGCCATTTCATCTCATTCAAAACAAACAGATGCACAGTTCATGTTTGATTTCATACCTGATCTGAAGCAGGGATTGTACACAAGGCAAAGATTTTTTTCATCTAACACAAAGTAGACATTGAATTGAGTTCAGCTTCAATGGTGACTGCAGTGCTATGATAAGGTTTTGGAAAATGCAGCTTTTTAAATTGAGTGAATTAACAACAAAATCTCTATAACCTGATTATTCCTTGAGGATCGTAAAAATAATCAGTGGTCACATTTTGGCAGACACAGAGTTACATTGGTAATATATAAATGGTCGATAATTGTCATACATAACGAGTGGGTCAAGATAGCCGAATCATCATCAAAAAAAATACATTTAAATTATTTAAAAGCTCCGTAACAACTTAATCGATGCATATATTTTATATTATAGTTTAACAATAATCAGGTTTGTTGACAGTTGCTGACTACATTCTGCAATGATGGGTTTTCACTTTGACGATGAGTTAAAAAAAAAACAGATATACTGGACAGATATACTCCTAGCAAAGGCGCTGAAATTCCTAAACGATACAGGCCACATGACCAGCATAACCCAATCCTAATATTCTTCCTGGTTCATTCCCCTCTGTCAACCAATCAGGATTGTAACAAAGAAAACAAGAAATTCACATTCAAAAACCGGCTAATTTGTTAAAATTAGTTTAAAGACTTCAAACAAACTTTCTGAACTTGCAATGGACTCAAGTTATGTCTATGCATTAAAAATGCATTTAAAAATAGGGTGTGATGTGACATGATTAATACTGGCCAGAGATAATGTTTTATACTGAGGCCAAAAACTTATATCTTGGTTTTTTATCAAGCTGCAAGACATTTTCTACTTGGCTCGAAAACAATTGTTTTGCATACCTGAGACAAGCCTTGTGTGTTTTTATGCATTGTTCCATGGAGCCTAGATCTGCAGTATGATATTGCTGTTGGAGAGAAATGGAGTGTTTATTATTATTATTATTATTATTATTATTATTATTATTATTGTTATAATAGCATCGACTAAATAGTACACCAGAGCCACAAGCAGAGTTTATTTTCATTTTCAAGTGAATTGTGCATTACGGCAGATGGCTCTCACATTGACGTTTCTGTGTGTGTGGCTCTCACATTGATGTTTCTGTGTGTGCGGCTCTCACATTGACGTTTCTGTGTGTGCGGCTCTCACATTGACGTTT
>JAODKN010000038.1:7135491-7145786 GCA_026774425.1 Petrocephalus zakoni
CTCTCACATTGACGTTTCTGTGTGTGCGGCTCTCACATTGATGTTTCTGTGTGTGCGGCTCTCACAGGAAGAATTTGGGAACCGTTTTGCGTTTCCAGATGTATCTTTTTGTATCTTTTTTAACATCTTTTGCAAATTTATTCTCATTTATGACAAAGTTCACTAAAAACAAGGACATACATTAACATCACAGACAAACATCATCCGCTCCATTCCTCAGAACCAAATATCTAAGTGTTCAAACTGGGTAATTTGAGACATAGGAGTTTTACCCTCTTTGTAAGTTCATACACATACAATAGTTTATACTGGACGGCTTATCTGACTGTGGATCAGTGGTACTTCATGTACTGATGAAAATGGGAATCCCCATGACTGAATTATCTCATCCTTAAATCCTGGAACACTGTATTGGACATAAGGGATTAAACAAGAGTATGTGCTATTATATGCTATTTCTGGAAGTAATATGACTGTTACATGATATCCAAAGCATACTACAATGACACGTACTTGCAACTGAGGTTACTCTACATTTTAAAAGTCACATATAAAATCATGTTTATAAATGTTCCTGATTTAGGCACCTATAATAAATGATACTTTTTTGTATTGATATCACAATATTTCTAGCTTGTTGTATCCTATGTAATTTTTACTGCTCAAATAGACAAAAAATCACCATCAAAAGGTAAAGATATTTTAACCGACTCCAAAACATTCTGGAGGAACAGAGCCAGAAGTCAAAAATGATTTGACAAGCAAATACTCCCGTATGATCTGCTACCTTGTGGAGTCCCTTTATGGGATGTGAAGGCCGTATGAGTTATAAAGTCGTCCCCCACCTGTTTGGAAGTAGCTCACACTGTTTTGGTAAAGTCCTGAAAATACTTATTGTGGGTCATCTTCATCTCCTGCCATCTGCTCTTCTCATCTTCAGAGGCAGAACCAGACAGTGACAACCTCTGTAAGAGAAGGAACTCGGTCATCCTCATTAAGAACAGCTGTGTCTGTGTCTGTGTGTGTGTGTGTGTGTGTGTGTGGCTTTGTGCTTGCGTGTGCACAGACATGCTGCAGGACATGGCTACCTGTTCAGGAGGTGGGGCTAATTAAAAAAAAATGCCCTGGAAAGTTATAGTAATAAAGTTAAAGTGTGAAGTAGCAGCCTCGTAATGAAATGGATCATTTGCAAAATGGAATACAATGATATTTTATCGATTGATTTGAATTTTTGGTTTAGAATGTTGTGTAAAGTGAAAATTGCGATTCACTTTAAACTAGCTAATTAACATGGACCCTGTAAAGTTCCACACAGTATTAGCCTCAGGTAACTAGCCAGAAGAAGGTTCTATCCCAAGCGTTTTGATCCATATAAGTGGTTGATCACTATAACCATAATCACTTTAAGCGGTTTCCACTATATTATTTATATGCATACTTCATATATATTTTTTTTACTTCATGCGTCAACAAGTGAGGAGCTCGTCTTGAAAACTGGTAGCATCCGCTCAGTTATTTGGAAGTGGTTTGGTTATGCAAAGTCCGTCACAGGACAAACCCCCTTCCAATGTAAAGTCTGTCTGACATCAGTGGCTACGAAAGACTAGAGACTTAGCTCAGTATCTTAGACAGAGGCACGCAGCCGAGTGCAGGAGCGTGTCGCTCTGCGAGATGCAGGAACGAGCGACGGCCTCTGAAGGCCTGCTAGAAAGCAGGTAGCAATAGAGGCATGCTTTTCACATGGACTTCAAAACGAGGACAAGGGATCCGGGCTGAAAGAAATTGACGTTTCATATTTCCAAAGATATGGTGCCCATACATACAGTGGAAAAAAACTGGGTACGTTCAGACACTAAATAAAATTAACACCAGATATGGACTACAAAGAAAAGTCGCCCACTCTATGCAGCAGTACACAGGAAATGTCAAGCATTTTTATGACAGTTGTTTTAGGTTTTCGTTGAGTGCTGTGGAGTGGGGGAGGGGTCGATGTCCCAGACAGCATAGGACATAAGACTGGGGTACAGCCTGGCTTTGATGCTAGTCCATCTCAGGTCACATGCTCACGTTATGGGCAATTTAGACATGACAGTTAGCCGTGCGGGAAGAACCCTCATGTTACCGGGAGAACATGTATACACACACCGAGTGGAGGCAGGATTTGAGCTTGAAATGCGGGAGATGTCAGGCGCCGAGTCGCCCTGTTCCTTTGGGGAATGACACTGATATTGGTAATACTGTACATCTGCCAGACAAATCACCATGACTGGAGCTTGTTTGCTTTTCAGCGGGTACTTTTGCCTAGTATTCAAATCAAAACCAACTCGAAAGACAGGAAGCTAAGGGACAGTAGTGTCAGAGATATCCAGGAAGCGCTTGAGCCTGTGTGGCATGTCTACTGGACCTTCCCAGCCATCTCGCACCTTACATGGTCAACATGAAAAGCATCTTCATACTCGTCCAGATTTTCTGTTGATCAAAAAATACCATAACATAGATATCAAAGAATAAATAATGAATTTCATAAGAATAAGCTCTAAAATGTTGTAATCCAAATAAGCCACAGTTACACGCAAGCCATGACCTGTTCCCATTATTGCTGCCATGGAAATTTCTCAAACCTTCCAGTAAAACTGCCTGATGTGATCTCAGTATCAGATAATATCTGATGTCAGATACGTCGAGCTTTCCTGCGTCTGTGTCCTATAATCCGGTCAGGCAGTAGTGTGCCTTGGCACGAGCCCAAAGCCAGACAAATACAGGCTCCCCAAGTCATTATGATTCCGAAGAAAAGCAAGCAAAACCATAGCCCTTAAGCTTATATATTTTAATTGTGTTCGAACATTATGTAGCAATGTTTTTTTGTTACTGTGTGTATTATTGTGTCAATCATTGTGTATTAGAGATACTAGATGCCTAAATTTCCTTCAGGATAAATAAAGTATATCTATCTATCTATCTGTCTATCTATCTATCACATTAAATATTGCATACCTTTAAAGAAATGCTTTAAGTATACTGCTAGATGGCGTTCATGACAGGCATTTTACTGTAAAAATACAAAATGAGTATCATAAGGTCCTGTGTTATAGGGCTTTGGTTGTGTTGTTTACAGGAAGTGATGGAAAAAGCGTTCTGGGAACACAGAGAGTGTGACACTCCTCTGTCAAAAATAATAATAATTGCCACTGACTCCTACTCCTCCGGATCTCCTCCTCGTCCTTACTCCTCCAGATCTCCTCCTCGTCCCTACTCCTCTGGATCTCCTTCTCGTCCTTACTCCTCCAGATCTCCTCCTTGTCCCTACTCCTCCGGATCTCCTCCTCATCCTTACTCCTCCAGATCTCCTCCTCGTCCCTACTCCTTCGGATCTCCTTCTCGTCCTTACTCCTCCGGATCTCCTCCTCGTCCTTACTCCTCCAGATCTCCTCCTCGTCCCTACTCCTCCGGATCTCCTCCTCGTCCTTACTCCTCCGGATCCCCTCCTCGTCCCTCTAACACTGAGCCATGCTTTTAGAACACAGTGACTAAATGTCGTCCATGCCTGAGCCTGACAAGACTCCTAGTCAGCTGCAGTCTCTCAGTGAGTGAGCTTTTCTCCAAAAATATCACCCTCATCCACGCCGTCTGTGACATTTCTATCTAAAAATGAACATGAGTGGCAAGAACTTAAGATAAGAATCTAGAAATGTGGTTTCCAGCCAGAGCTGGTGAGCCAAACTAAAAGTTTTATAAACTGACTACAAATCTCTCAACATGAAGTTCAACCTAGAATAGCTTTTTTAAAGACTGTTAACATTGCAGTCACTAAGTAGCAACTGACAAAGGTTGCCAGCTGGCCAGAATTACAATACAAAACAGTATTTTAATCTTCCTTACTGCAGTTTACTGCTTCCGAGCAGTAAACAAGACAAAATGACAGATTACATTAAAAATGTCTATATAGAAGGCAAATTAAAGGCAAATTATAATCTTTTTGCCTGTTTTAGGGGTTAAAGAGTAAAACACAACATTTAATAAAAATGAAATTTGTTTTGCACAGTGGGCCACCCAACCCCACACAACCCCAATGTTTGCTCTCATGTAAATCTTGCACCCCAGCCCACATGAAAACATTCCTGAGGTGCTATATTTTCCTTAATCATTTAACTTGGCCTTTAATTCAATGTACCATTGTCAAGCCACACAGACTATTCTAAGTGACAAAAAAGATCAGTAGGAATGATGCAGTGACACTGATTCAATTCTAACTTAACGAAAGCGATTGTCATTGTTCATACACACACAACGACATAATGTGCCCCCTGCATTGGGCAGCTAATTCAGAACCCAGGGAGCAGCACCTTGCACAGGGTACTTTTTTGGGCTGGGATTTTAACCAGCAACCTTCCAATCACAAAGACAGATACCTATCCACTAGACCACCACTGTCCTCTTAGCAGCCTAATGAACTGTCCTCTTAATAATGAATATGTCCCTCCTGGTGAATCCTGATCACATGTTGAGACAAATTGCCCCATAATTAAAACATTGATCCCCAGTACCAGCAAGAAAGTAGGGTGGTAGTAGGTGACCATTAACCTTGCAAATGTGATCAGTCAAAATATATTTGGAGGATCTCATTACCAAAAAGAAAATATATATATATGGATGAAGATCTATATCTGATTTTAGTTTTTTGAGAAAAATTAAGCAGTGGTGTGGCAGTGACGGAGAGAAAGGGAAATTGCTGAAGAAGTACAACGTGATATCAAGGAGAAGGTCAGCCTAAGACACGTCATCTTGATACTGTGTGACTGCAGAAGATGCTTGATGCCTGCTCCATTTGCAGCCTGAGACTAAATGTGCCAAAAGCAGCAGTGCCTGATGGTAGCCGAGGGCAGGGGGGGACTCAGCACCAGCCGTCGTGTGAACACAACGTTCCATAGATCCTTCTGCAAACTTGCCGTTGACCTCAAACTTTGGAGTGCATGGTGATTCTTTTGAATACGCTATAAAAAAAACAAACAAAAAAAGTGTATATATTTTCATTCTCACAGGCTTTCTGCTCAGCAAACTTTATTTATAGCAGTCCAGTAGCCAGTCAGCAAAATTTACAGTGGGGGAATTTATTTCAAGTTGGGTTTTTAATTGAGATTTTTTTAGAGAAATGGGGAGAGTGTGAAGGGTATGCCTGGGCGGGATTACGCTACTATTTGCATTATTGTGTGGTCCTAGTCAGTGTTGGCACATGAAGGAATAAACGCAGATCTGAGGAAGACTAGTCACACAAAGTTGGGGACAAGGGAGGGGGGTAAGAAAGGTTTCGGTTGGTATTACTGGAATATTTAGAATTTACTGCGAAATTCTCGTTCAGCAAAATTTATAGTTGATGAACTTCCCCACCATATGAAGGGTAAGACGGGATACGGCAGAAGCCTACTGTACGTGTGGGAGGAGAGGGAGGAGACAACATGTCCGCCAGGAAGTGCATCACTGCCATCTTTTTAGGCTTCCTTGCCATTTGTATGCATGTTCATCTTAACTAGCCTAACGTTATAATAAATATATGTGTATGTCAAAATGCTAACATAACGCCTTAATGTTCCGTCTTCACATACAGGGGATCTGATACATGTTTACGCTTTATGTACACCGTCTGGGACGTGTGGGAACGATCTAGTCAGCAGTTATATTCAGTTATATTCAGTTTCATAAGAAAATCATCAAGAGGGACTGTATGTGTCTATATGATATTACATGGTAGTTACTCAGTTATATCACTGGTGTGTCTGTTACAGCTCTTACTGCTTTATTATGGAGAACATTGCTGTTATAAGTTATAATGAGAATAGACATAAAGGATGCAAGTAATGTAAATGACATTTTAATACATGGACATTATGACATACCCAAAGATATGCAGTTAACCACGTAATTGGGGGGGGGTTCCAAATTGGCATGTAAGTGAAATGTGCAATAAATGAATAGGTGTAGTTGTCACAATAGGTGTACATGTCACAACTGGGACTTTGAGGAAACATTCTGTTGACATTCACATTTGTAGTTGATACATCCAGAAACAGAAAGAGAAATTGTACGGGGTGGTGGGGTGGTGTGGGAACAGCAGGGGTTAGAAAGTATGCTCAGTTTTAAGTAAAAATGCTCATTGTTGTTGTTCCAACAGCATCTTTTCTAGTTATAACAATAACTTATATTTCGGTATTTCATATAACACATTTAAATGGCCAAATACACATATCAGCACTTAAAATAATTTAAAATAAGTCACTTACCATAATTTGAAATCAGTCTCATATATAAGAAAAAAGTTTTACTATGATCATAAATTTTGTCTGTTGTGGTTCCATTGTAATCTGTCTTTCTCATAATTTGACGTCTTAGTTTGTATTCACTGAAGGTTTACTAGTGTAAGAGAAGGAAATGCTTTGTTACGATACTCCCTTGTTTCTTGGTTTCCCATCAGGGATTTATTTACTGCTTTGGCGTGATTCCAAGAACAGGTTTCCGTGTAATTTGGGAAGCGGCTAATGGCTACTGCATGTGAAAATGCGACCGGCGTTGTAAAATACGCGAAAATACATGACCGACGGTGTACTTATGATATATTTACAACTGCAGTACAATCCACAAAACAAATATATAAATATAATTTTCAATAAGTATACTGTAGAATTTAACATAAGAAATATTTAAATTACATATTTAGAATGTTTATATAAACAAAACTGTATGAACAATGGAACACCCAACACTTACAGGCTAACATATAGTTTAACTTCTGAAGTTACACACATGAATAATGTTCAGTGTTAAATTTAGTCTGTACGCTTTAGATCTCAGACAACCATTTATGGCAATTAGCATAGGCAAATGCAATGAAATTCATGAGATTGTACCTTCCACTGTGAATGTCAGAGTGGAAGTTGTGGAAGTTATGCCAAAACCTCTGATTCATGCTAATTACTCACGGCCTCAGGAAAGTGTCTGTGTCAGTGTCAGTACATTTACCTTTTCTTGTGATTCTGATAACAGCACATACAGCAAACAAGATTATTGCACTGAGGTGTAACATCATAACAAATCATATGTATCACATTGCTCTGGAATATGACATTACGATGTATTTTAATGTTACATAATTTAACTCTCATATTCTTGAAGGACAAAGGAACAATAGTCTTTGGAAAAATCCCTACACTACTTGCCAGATAACTCATTTTATCAGATGAAACTGTGACACCGATAACTGCACTACAGGCGAGTAAGGTACAATCTAACGCTAAACAGGAAGTACATATTTATTTTTAACTATTTAACTAAAGGAACTGACGTAACATCTCAACAGAATAGGTTACTGTAAACCACGCGTGTTCTTGAGTAGAATAATACCATAGCATCATAAGAGAAACAAGTTTTGTTATTGATAACATGACTGGAAAATCCCTTGATTTTATAGGCAGTCGTGTGGATGACTAAAGATACAGAAAAATGTGAGACATACATGCAGTGCGGTGGGAATCTCAAACAACCTAAAATACAAGTAATTGAAATGTCAAGATTTTTAATTTTAATTAGTGATTCCATCCATCCATTTCCATCCTTCTTCTCTACCCGCTTGACAAATGGTTAGTAGAATTTTACTGGGAATCCAGTGCCTCTGGGAAATGTCAGAATTTTCTGCATGACTGAGTTCTAGGAAAACTTAAAATAGAAACTTTTTTTTTTTTAAGCACACAATTAAAGCTGTTTCTGTCATGCAGTGAACCTGCTTCCACTGCTCTTCAGGAGATTTAGGGGGGCATGGCCACCTTGGACTCCGAACGAGAGACTCCCTCCTGGGATGGGCCTGCATGCAGGAATGAGGAACTGAGACCACAGTGTCAATGTTCCACCAATTTGTGCAATTAGGGTTCTGTGGAAGTCTTGTCAGCCACACTGCCGGGCTTCCAAATTGGCTGGCCACCCTTCAGACCCCTGACTCACCCTGCTAAGTCGTCCCCCTCTGTTCACAATAGAGTAATTAAAAGCTGGGCTCATTCCAAAGGACCTTCTCCCTACCATCTGCTAGCACAGAAGGGAACCATTCGCATTGTTATCCCGCCTCTTCCTCTTTAATTTCAACATCTCACGTACCCCTTCCTGCCATTAGTTTAGCTAGCAGTAACCTCTTGTGTCCACAGGGGTACTAACTTGTCAAAATCTTATGCTCACTGCAGAGATTTACAATAATAAGAGACCTGTGTGCCCTTCATTTTCATAACATTGCTTGGTTCTGTGGTACAAACAAGTTGTCTTAGAAAACAAAGGGACGTTCATTAAAAAGAGATGATCTGAGCAAACACAGCTGAGGGCGGCCGGGCAGCCATGTGCCAGATGAACAATCGCGAGGCCCGAAATCTGTCGTCACCTTGGCAAATTGCTTTTCCACCCCACTTTTCAAACATCATTTCCCCCCTCCCGACTCTCCCAACTTGTCGTGGGCCGCCATTGGGGTATGGTTAGTGATCGGCCAGCTCAGGGAGCGCTAGCAGAATCCAGCATAAGTTAGCAATCATTCTTCCCAAATAAAGAAACCCATTAACGTACACTCATACGACTTAACTAAGTCGTCGTAGCTAAAAAAAAAATCAGTGCGGAGTGACGGCGGACATGGCTGCTCCCCAGCTCGCTGTGATCTCCTGTTCCTGTCACATTGTGTCTGGACTCCCTTGCACTCCACTGGCCCCATAGAATTCCCACATCATTATCTGCCTGCCCCAGCCCAGCAGGCCATCCTGTTCATTGCTCCCTTGTCGAGTTGCTTGGAAGAAAAAGAAATCTGCCTTCTGTCCCAATTAATGTTAATTGACCCAGTTTGTCCCCTGACATACTTCAGAATTCGGGGCATCATCCTCGAAGGGTCAGCCAATGGGGGGTGTGCCTAGAGCAAAGCTGTGGCCAGGGGGCTGCCAGAGGTGGGACTGGCCCAAGCACCGGGCAGCAGGCACCAAAATAGAACGCTAAATATAGAGAATTGAACATTTTTGTATCGTTTTAGTGTTTCTAATCGGACACGTCATGAGAAAACGTCAAAGCCGAAAATAAGATTTTACATGTTGTAAATTTTACATCTCATGTTTTACATGGGATCATAATTCTCTTTCCTTTTTCTGATGCTTAAATATGCTTCTAAATGTAATAACTAAATACTTTTAATACACAATTTAATTATTTTACTTTGTTTTATACCCCTGTGTAAAATATTTTATATTTGACTTAAGGCTTCACTACATTGTTTGCAAATTGTTCTATCGTTTGAAGTCTTTGAAGAATTTACCCAGGTAAGTACCTTTAAAAACATACAATCTTCACATAAAAAACCGGTACATCTTTTGAAAATATTTAGATAGTTTTTGGGACTTGTGGGTGGTAGAACTTGGAAATGTATGCCCTTAAAAAACACTACTACTTTTCGGCCAAACAACCTAATCCCGCATTCCTCATGCCAGTCTTTCACTGATTAAAGTTTATACCGGTTAAAGTGCAAATAAACAGGACAACTGGCCTAACAAAGTCACTCATAGTTTCACTTTCTTTATATATGACAGCAGGGAACACTATTGGGGTTTTTTGCAAGTTATACGTCAATGAACAGCTGACTCACTGGAATCTTGTTTAAGTGCCATTTAGTACTTAAATACTCATTACCCAAATTAATTTAAAATACAGCAAATATCTACTCAGATTCGGAAGCAGTCATTGTTAATATAATTCTTGGTGAAAATGAAAAGGTTATTTTTTTATATTGCTCAATTTGTAATTAATGTGGCCCTCTTACAGTAATTAATCTTAATTACTGTAATTAGACTTCACGATAGAAAGCGTAGTTATAAACCTCGGCTGATACATTTTTATTATGCCTTTTTAAAGCAATTAGCCCAGCACTTGCAGATTATATCTAATGAATTTGTAGACACAGAGTTATTTGGCCCAGTGTCAAAATAAGAGTCACACATAACCTACAAAGCCAGCCACTGCACCAAAAGATAAGATTTGTCCTTCTTATATAAGAGACGCTCATATGTTATGAACATGCTCAAAATAAGGCCAGGCACTTAAACCAGGAAGTATTTTGGTTACAGATGTGTACTCTCAAACTGAAAGGTAATAGTCGAAGTGCACAGGCAGAAACTTGGCACTTGTAAGCAATGAACTTAGAGCACTTAAAGTACCTAGTGACACGGCAGGCTTTTTAAACGGGTTTTAAACGGGCACGCAAGTGGCTCTGCATGTATTTATCAACACATAGAGCA
>JAODKN010000038.1:7237911-7248107 GCA_026774425.1 Petrocephalus zakoni
GTTTTGGAAGCTATAATATATATGGTTATTCTGTTTGCAATGCTTTCTGTGATGCATTTTTAAATATCCTTTTATTTGAAAACTAATTAGAAATTCAGTAAACATTGAGGCAGTACCACTAGAGGCAGTCTACGTTCCCCAAATACACGGCGCTGCAGCCTGCGGGATGGGGCGGGGCGATTTGTGGGCGGAGCGAGATGTTACCCAATTACCATATAAGGACGACTGTTCATGCACTCCGATACTGCAGGTGGCGATAGTTGAAATAACGTGCATAAGCAGGATAAGAATGAGGAGCTTGGGGACGCACCCAAAACTGTTTATCGGTTTATTGTTGTATTCCTGAAGGTTACGGGTCTGTTTGCTAGGATACTCCGATCCAGCAGGTGGCGGTAATGCTCCCTTTCAGCGGCTGCCAACCGCCATGAAACCCCACTGAAGAAGAAGAAGAAGAAGAAGAAGAATAAGAATGAGGGAAAAAAAACAATACTTTGCATATCACAATGGACAAACTGCAAAAATGATTCCTGGGCTAAAAGGAATGTCTTATGAGGAAAGGTTAGTTGAGCTCAATCTATTCAGCCTTGAGCAAAGGAGGCTAAGGGGGGGACATGATCCAGGTATATAAGATCCTAACAGGTATGGATGTTGTCCAATTAAACAGTTACTACAACATTAGTTCAAATAAGAGAACTCGTGGCCATAGTTGGAAATTAGTGGGAGAACATTTCAAACTGGAAAAAAAAACTTCTTTACAGAGCTTGTAGTTAGAATATGGACTAGTCTTCCTGATAGCATAGTGCAAGCCAAATCCTTGGGTTCCTTTAAAGCAGAGCTAGATAAGATTTTAAAATTTCTGACCTATTAGTTGAGTTCTTCCCAAATGAGCCTGATGGGCCGAATGGCCCCCTCTCATTTGTAAATTTCTTATGTTCTTATGTAACCTGTCAAAGGTACGCAGAAATTTGCTACACAATGCCAGATTTTTTTTTAGCTAGATAAAACACGTAAATGTGTGGTACTGGAATAAAGAAATGCATATTAAGGAACTATAAGAAAACACAGCATAAAGAACACTTCCGAAGTAACATTTTCATTTTCAGTAACTTTGCTTCTTTCGTTTTCTTTGTGGGTTATTTCCGTCAACCAACATCCAAGAAAGTGTTTTCATCTTGATCTTAGTTATTCTGAGGTTACCTCAATTGAGGATTTCAAGGGCCGTTCAAATCTATCAAACTTTTACTAATATCAGAATGTGAAATATTAATACAGTCGAGCTTATGGAAATCAATTTTCATTGACCATGTACACTGGGTGGCCTATACACAAAGGTGTTCAGATAGCGGCTTGAGGAAAGTGGTTGCATAAAAGATGAGGCTTCATTTCATGGCAGGAAATTGAGGCTGATTTTATTGTACAATAAAAGCATTTATTCCCATCCCACATGCCGCAGCGATGACCTGGCTTCCCAGACCGGAAAAATCTGCTCTCTAACCGCATTAGCGATAGGTCATCATATGTTTATGTCTGCTCGGACCGCTACGATATGTAATGCATGAAGGCTCCCGCTTTGTGAGACCCGCTGACGCTGCAGATAGATGCTATGCGCTATTATACTGTATCCCACTGTATCCCAGGAGAGAAGCTCCCCTTAGTAAAAAAAATAATAATCAAAAAGTCATGAGAAGAAGAATTTTATTATGGGTGCCTTTCAGGACACTCCAGGTCACATTACATGAATTACACAAGTTCATTGTTAAATACAGCAATAAACAAGAAACTTATTTTGTAACAATAAAACCACAGTTCATGAAAGGCAGCCAGCTATTTTAAACAGATGGGTTTTAAGGTGTGATTACAGATACATTTACAGATAGATCTACAGACGGAAGAGTAACAAATTAAGTAACAATAAAATACAACCTGCAAAAGCCTGGCTGCTGAGTAGCTGAAGGCCCTGTACCCCATGGTACTGTCACCCGAGGTCCTGTAACCCATGGCACTGTCACCTGAGGCCTTGTTACCCATGGCACTGTCACCTGAGGCCTTGTTACCCATGGTACTGTCACCAGAGGCCCTGTTACCCATGGTACTGTCACCCGAGGCCCTGTAACCCATGGTACTGTCACCTGAGGCCTAGTTACCCATGGTACTGTCACCCGAGGCCCTGTAACCCCTGGTACTGTCACCCGAGGCCCTGTACCCCATGGTACTGTCACCCGAGGCCCTGTAACCCATGGTACTGTCACCCGAGGCCCTGTACCCCATGGTACTGTCACCCGAGGCCCTGTATCCCATGGTACTGTCACCCGAGGCCCTGTACCCCATGGTACTGTCACCTGAGGCCCTGTCATCCATGGTATTGTCACACAAGGCCCTGTCACCCATGGTACTGTCACCCAAGGCCCTGTCACTCGAGGCCCTGTACCCCATGGTACTGTCACCCGAGGCCCTGTACCCCATGGTACTGTCACACAAGGCCCTGTCACCCCTGGTCCTGAACAGGAAACCAGTGATGCTGAATGAGTGTCAGGGTGATATAATCACTAGATTTAGTGCGAGTGACAAGACGAGCGAAAGAGTCTTTGAATGACCTGGAGCCTACAGTGTAATGGCATTAATAATATTATTAATAATTAATAATCGACAGAAGAGCTCACCGTGGCAGGAACAGGGATCGCCTTAAGCTTGTCAGCTCCCTACAAACACATCAGTTATACTGACTGTCGCCTGCACTGAGGCACGGCAGCATAATTATTGCTACTATTGTAAAACTGAACAAGATGTGTCAAGAGGCTTTTTTCCTACAAAGTTTATTAAGTATTAGGCAGCTTTAAAAGGCTCATAGTTAGAAAAGAACTACCCGGCCATCGGTAGCCAAGAGGAACAAATTATTACAGCACCATCTGCTGCTGGGCCTCATTAACGTAATTATGGATAATAAATTAGTGTAAATGGGCAGACGATCAGCAAGTAAAGGTAGATAGCTCACTGCCGAGTTCACCGATGGGTATGGTTAGCTCCCTGCCCATATTACATATTTGAATACAACTGTCATAATAAACAAGAATGAACATATTCAGGGTTCAGTTGGCCTAAAGCATCTTTAAACTATTTATAAGAAAAATTATCACCTGAGCGTGCACGAGCACCTGCCCCCTTAAGTCTCTGCACAGCACTCCTGGATACTGAGACTAACTGAAAAGAATTTGTAAAATAAACTTTCTCTGATTTTAATTTACATATTATTCAGGGGTACCAATAATTTTGAAGCCCATGTTTAGCACTCTTAATACCTCTCATACTTGTCACTGTTGTTAGTAGGTGAGTGCTATTTTTGACCGTTTTTACATTTTAAATGTGGTGATGTGTCCGGCGAAATGCTATTTCATCTAAATGTGATTTTGTTTTACTTTTATCGGTTCTTTATATATCTTCCATTAAATGCTTTGCCGAAACCGTGTTTCCAGGTGCAGTGATGTACAAAAACACATTTTCATGCTAATGAGGTTATAAATTCGTGTATTAATTTTTTAATTTCTTTGGGAATAAATTATGTTGCTTTCTTATTTGTAAAACGTTCTTTAGATGTTTTTGTATAATAGTAGAAAATGTATAAATGCTATTAGTTATTATGCCATACTTCTGAATTAATCAGATTTAATCACCACTTATATGGATAACGTATAATTATTGCCACCTATATTCGAATAGTTTATTATGAAGCTATAATCGCGGGGCACTAAGACCCATGAGCGACGCACTTCGCTGCCATCGCCACGCTGTTTAAACTGTTTGATCGCTGCTGTTTCCATCACTGCACCGCAAACGCACTTGTGGTAACTTGGATGCGCCTGTGTGTGTCTTACTGAAGGTGGCAATGGCAGCGAACCGGGTCGGAAGACGGCATAACAATAAAGTCCACTCTCCGAACCGGGGGGCGACTAGGGAATCCGGACTCAGTATTCAGAAAAGGCAAGCTCGAGTGACAGTGAAGTACAACAGAAAGGAACTGCAGAGACGACTGGACGTGGAAAAATGGATTGATTCTAGTCTGGACCAGCTGTATTTGGGCAGGGTGAGTGCAATCTGATGTTATCTGAACACGTATTTCATACAGTTAGACGTCAGTCTGTCACACATTGTACCAAGCAGTGCTCTTTAATTAATTATGCTGTCTTTCATTCATTTAATCCCCCCCCCCAGACTATAAAGTAAATTTTAGAGCAAGAGAATATCAGCTACCTGGTATGTTAGGCATCATATTATTATTATTATGATCAGTATTAGTTTTTTACATTTTGACACGTCAGTATGAAGAAACGTCGAACCACAGGTTTAATAACCATCAGTAAATCCAGTCCTTCCACACCCGGCCAACGTGACGCACAAAGCGATCGAGAGATCTGCGGGGATTCGGCCTCGGGTTAAAGATGAGCTGGTATACTCTAATGCGGTTTGCTGTGTGAACGTAGTCCGGGTTCGGGAGGCGTGTGACGGAGTGACTCCGGAGTGACTCCGGAGTGGTGCTCTCCGAGTGCAAGGCAGAAAAGGGTGTGATGCGGCTGCTGTCGTTAACCCTACAGCGATAATTGTAACCCGGTGTATGCGTGATCTTAGGGTTAACATGCGATCGGAGTGAACTAGCAGAAATTAGTATTTATCAGTATTTGTTTATTAAACAATGTGCCCCACACCTTAATATAAAACTAGATCAGTGGTTGGTTGAGCAACAAAGAATGCATAGTTTCAGGATTTTGCATGTTTGACATTCCCCTTTTGTACACATACTTGTATTGCTTAATCTTTTTTTTTGTAACTTTACTTAAATGACCGGTCATTAAAAAATGTCCAACAACTTCAGTTTATTGCAAATAGCAATAGCAATATACTGTATATAATTATACAGATGTTATAGAGGATTATTGATAGAAATGGTATCTCAATAATAAATTAGAATCTGTAGTCCTGGCCCAAACCCTGTTTACTGGAATCTGGAGGAAGGACTGGTGGTAGTTGTTTCTCTGGAGCACAGTGGGAGACAGCCTGAGACTTGGGAGGAGGCCATTAAAGGAAATGGGCATATCAGCCCCATGGGGACGATCTGCTGGAAAAGCCTGGCCTTAGCGGCATCGAGCCTGTCACGGCCATATATGGGAAGCACAGCTGGCCGCTGCACGGTCGCTGAGAGGCACAGTGCAATAATCAATCTGGAAGATTGCATCGTTTGGCAGGGGTCTTGGGGGAGGGGGTGTATTATACTCCCAGACAACTGAACGCAGCCCCCTTACACCTGGGTGACTTTGCCCCGCTGTTGACCATAACATTAGCAGTTAATTTACCGCTTTCTCTTGTCATTAATTAAGAATTCGTTTTAAATTCCAGTATTTTCATGATAAAAGATTTTTTTTTACCTCTGTTGATTGAAGGTAGTTTGTATGCAGTAGCAGATGTTTGAGTACAAGAATATGGGCCTCCCTGTCAATAGCTACGAAATTAACAAGGAAGATAGATAAATGGGGGGTGTTGTCCCCTAGGAAAGGGTCTCCAACACACAGATGCTCTCTAATAGCATGTCAAAAGCAAGAATCTGTCCTGGAGCCAGTTAGGATTACAATATAGAACATTTGATTGCATTAAAATAAACTGAATAGGGTGGCAGTTAACAAAGACCGATACTGGAATCAACCAATCAACTCAAAGAAGCATCAGCTGAGATGATTTTGTTGTTATCCTGGGCTAACAGTGGGCTATTGTTCCTTGTCAATTTGTTTGTGGTACAGTTTGGTGCTAGACTTGCATGTGCCTGTAGAGAAAATACAATGACTATGTAGTCATCGCTGTAATATTTGTAGAAATTAATTTTTATTTTAGTTGTCGAAAATGGCATTTCTGTCTTTGGTTGGTGTTGCTTTGGAAACCACTAATAATGAGTTTTCCTTTGTGGGGACCGAAGAAATGTCCCCACAAGGTCCAAATAACAGTTTTTTTATCACATTGTGGGCATATTTCGTGCCCACAATGTAATATACACACACGCGCGCGCGCACACACACACACACACAGGTCATTTCTAGGATGTTTGCATATGTTTGCATATGCTCCTGAATAGCAAGTTTGTTTGTTGACACAGTACAATACCCAGCCTTTTGTGGACTTACCAGTAGTCAAAAGAGCAACTTGCGGTCCTGGGATAAAGTGCCACATAGAAGGAGATCTTCTGTAATCACCCTCATTAGTAAGGGGAAGTAACTAATTAGTAAGGTTGGCAGAGGGTCAGTGAGTGGCGTACACCCCATATGTCACTGGATGTCATGGTAACTCAACATTCTGACCCATAACTATTAACTATTATTTTATTATATAATCATCTATTATTTTCTCTCCTTTTCTCCCACGTGGAGATTATATTTTCTTAGTGTGTTTTTTAGTCTTGCTGCTTGCAAGTGGCCCTGCCAGCTTTTTTCAAATTAATATTTGTTTTCATTCAGATGACAGGTCCTCATACAGTGTTCATTTATCCTTTATAGGGTAATGTGGACGTTCTTGCCATGTAAAACTAAATATATTATGAAGTATATTATTGACATCCGATACGACTTATAGTAATGAATTCTCTTGCATCCTTTGAATAGTTATAACGTAAATTGTAAAATACTGAATTTCACATAAGGAAATAGTTGGACGATTTAAACTTGCTTTGCATAAAACTTGAGAGCGCTCAAATAATTTACCTTGGCCGTATAAGTCCTTGCTGAAGGTGACCCAAACGGGCAGTGAGGTGAAAGAAAATAAGTGCAGAACCACGTGCGCGCTTTGGCAAAAAGGTTTTGCTTAGGCCCAAGTGGAATGTAGTGTTTAGGAGTGTAGGCTGGGTGGTCCTGTAATTAGTTGTGTTTTTCCATCACAGTGTAACAGGGCTTTGCTACACACCAGATGGTCGGGTCACATCGCAGAGCAGCACGACAACGCAAATAAGGACTGAGACAGAAATGGCTGAGTAGGACACATTCTGGACTTTGAGATGGTCTTTACGCACGCGGTCCCTTTGTGGTTCAGGTCTAGCATACAGAAGCAGTAATACCATCAAAGAAGATTAGTAGTAGTCATTTTTTAATTATTTTTTTATCCAAGGTGATGTCAAAATCAGAGAGTAGGGCTGAACTGGATGTCTGGTGGTTAAGGGCCGTGTTCATGAACCCAATGGTGATGTGATTACTCTGCTAACTACATGTACATGGGTACAGATGAATGACACACTGCAATTTCTGATTTCATATCAGTTAAAAAGTAAAAAAAAAAAGTAACAGTGAATTTACCATCTGAGATGGTGATGGGATTAACCTTGTCCACCTCCTTTGCAACCAAATGTTCAGGTTCTCTTTGATATGTTGCTAGTGAAACAGCAGCCAAGTATTCCCCATAAACTAAATTGTTTACTTCACCTGTAAGTTACTGTAAGTTTTTGAAAATCTTTTTTCAAAAACATTTTGCTTCAGGGTGGTATGAAATCTCAGTGGATAGCATTGTTGTCTCACATCCAGGGTTCAGGGTTCAAATCTCAGCAGTTGGAGGACAGATGTATTTATCAATAAAGCAAATGTCTTTCTCAAGAGAGACAAATACCACATTTCTGTAAAAGTCCAAAGAATATAACCACGAACACGATGCGTCAAGAAAAGCAGAAGCCTCATTTTCTATAACGCAGAATTCATATTCATTGTTCAAGTGTCCTTACACTTAATTTATGTCTAGATTAAATGAGTTTGGATATTTTTTTCCAAATTAAGGTGACTATGTTAAAAAACGTTTGATTCAAAGACTGAAATATAATACGCTAAGAGTGTCTTTCTGTTATGTTGCTAGAGTAGCCGTTAGAAATGACAGCTCAGGATTAGTATCAGATAGCTCTGTGCCACTTAATAGAGCAGTGTGTGTCATAAAGCTTCAGGGTGTCAAGTCAGATTTATATCAGAGTGTATTTATTGCAACTGGCTTTTGCTATTAATTTGTCATTTTCTTTGCTTGAAATGAGGTCAAATAGCATATGGGTAAGAGCTGTTATTCACTTCTTTTTTTGACTTATTAAATGCAGTTAGATTAACACGTATTGTAATTCAGCTACTCAAGTTCATTGATTCATCCATCCAGGGGCATCACTAGTGATTTTGGGGCCGCTGAAAGCATATCATATTGGGTCCTCAACCTAGACCAGTTCAGTTATGGTCCAGATTTTTTACGGTCCCTGTCACTCAGAGACCCTTTGAATCATCCAAACATTCTGCACCTTATGGCCTCCATAGGTTATCCAAAAGGCTATCCAGTACAAGGCTGCAGTGAACCTGGAGCCTAACCAGGAAGGACATAGCACACAGCAGGGAAACACCTTATTCATGAAACAAGTTTTACAGATTATTTGACGGGAAGGTTTTTCCTGGACTTCCTTGAACAAAACCACAAGTATGCAACTATGTATTGGTATGAAGACGTTTTTTCCTTAATATGTACATTGTCTAAACCACTTTATCCCGAGATCTAAGAATGTGCAGCATCTCACCAGGCAGCTGCAGAATTCCGGTTTTGTATGATGCTCACCTCACACAGATTTTTGTTTCATATGTTATGCCTGTTTTCAGCATTAAGGTGAATGTCTGTAAAAGCCGTTTTCGTGTCTTTGTGGTGATGTCTGTTTTCTAACATTTGTTTGCTAGTGATATACTGCTTCAATTGTTAACACCATCTACAGAAAGTGCTTATACCAAGTTAAGCAGACACCATTAACTTATACTGAGAAGAAATTTCCAAATGTGTTCCAGAATGTTGTATAACTGCTTTATTATAATGGGAGCCACTTCACTAGTCTTACTTCTACACGTGCTCAATAATAGTGTGGAGTAACATAATTGTGAAACAATTGTGAAACTATACCCTGGGGCATGAACTCATGGTATGGTATTGTTTAACATGCTAGTAGATCTTCAATCAATTTTCTGCTGCAGGAGCAAATGTGGGATGCAGTATTTTGCTGTTTAATGTAAAATAAGTCAGTGCATGATCAGAGTATTAGAGCGGCATAACCATAGCTACCAACGAAAAAGCCTCTAATCATTGAAATTCAATTTAGAAAATGCTGTCATGGTTACTTTTTTCATAAAGGGTTGCTCACATAGAAGCATTGACGCAGTAAGTATAGTGTATTATCATGGTATCAGTTTCAAAGGTTGGGCCAAGTCAACATGGATGATTAGAACATTGTAAGTTAGTGCCGCAGGTTGCAGTAGTACTGAGTCACAATTTCGGAACAAATCACGGTTAGGTTGCTGAAACCACCAGCTAAAGGTAGAAACTAGTGGTGGATGCAACAGAAGTTTTTCCTTCAACTGGATACATAGCTGAAAAGAGAATGTCCCACCCACTAGGCACACCGTCTTCTATTGTATTTCAGCAATATTTTTTAATAAAGGCGGTCATTCTAAAACAAATATGCTATTTTATTATGCTGTACTCTGGGTACGCAGCAGTCCAGGTGGTAAGCCTCTTTGGTACTCCTCCACACCATAACCTTTCCAGATGTGGGGAAGACAGTGAAGGTGGCATCGCCACAAGTGACCAAAGGCTTGACTGTAGCAGCCCGACCATGACTATTGACCCTATGGAACTCCCAACAAACAGTTTTGTTGGAAAAAGGAGAGTCCAGGTGTGTATTTAATTCTACAGTAAGATGGGCAGCTGTGGTTTTATGTTTTTGGATACAATATGGGTTAGTTTCCAGGCATCCCTTTCAGACAGCTTCCACGAGGAAGTGCACAGTTACTCCTGTTGGATGAGGTCCATCCTTCATGGTGGCATGCCAGCATTACCCTGGATGTCGTGGCTCTCGATGCACCACATATGCGAGACACACACCAGCAATCTGTCCTCTTTTGAACTATGACATGTCTCCCACGAGGTTGTGTGGATCGCAGCATTTCATGTTCAACTGTGGTGTCTGCCCATTGGTCTGCTAATTTAAGCTTCACACTCTGCTCTCATCAGGCTGCGCACATACAGGTGTGAAACCTCAGACACAATTGGCCTGTGTTTCAGTTTCATTGGCCAGTCCCTATATATATACATATATACAGTATATATAAAATATATATGTACTGCATCTGCTTCCTTTAGGCTGACTATCTCAGTCATTTACGCTTGCATTT
>JAODKN010000038.1:7259272-7270311 GCA_026774425.1 Petrocephalus zakoni
ATCGTCACGCCACAGAATGGCATGGGGTCGTCTGATGACTGTGTCAGTGTTTTAAGTTGATGTAAATTCCTTGATGACAAATGATCACCCACATCTCATAAAATTGTCATGTGATTGGCTTGTTGGGGCAAAACTCAAGTTAAACTTGATTCTTTCTTATGGTGTGATAATTCCTTGAATTGTGAATCAGGAGTGTAGTGACCGGGGGAGAGAGGCTAAACTTCCAAAATGAGTCAGTCAGACACAGGAGACATTTACATTTATGGCATTTAGCTGACACCCTTATCCAGAGTGACAGACGACTTGTGAAACATTAAAGGTCCTTGAGTGACCTTGAATAAATTCCGCGGATTATCTGATTATACATTGAAAGCGGTTTCTTTTACCTTTTAGGAAACACCCCGCTTTGTGGGGCAGGCGGCACTTCGTTAGTGCTTCTACACGAGATAGCAACGTAACGTGAATGACTGCCAGTCGAAGAAACGTTAGAAATCGCGAATACAAAACTGACAGTCCGTGCGATTCGAACAATTGCAATAACTTTAGTGTGATGACGTATTATATATATATAGGGTTATTGTAATACCCAATCAGGACACTTAAACACAGATTACCCTTAGAGTGACCGCAGACTAAAAAGAAAAAAAAACTTTTTATTGCGCATCGTGCGCAATTGCTTCAGAAGGCGTGCACTTTATGATCCCCAGTCAGCATAAACGAGCAGCGAAATGCGCCTGGCTGGTCCGCAGGCTCACAGTGCAACGCGCGTCTGCGCTTATCCGCATTCCCTTTCTCGCCGCTTATAGAGAAATACTGTATCACCATGTGTTTGGTAAGTAAAGTGCGTCTGTTTCTATGGCCATTTCTCTCAGGGAAAAAAAACCCAGGTGCTGTGTTGCTGTGTTCTTGGATACATCTAGCTATTGTATTTACAGTAGTCGCCGTTTGGTGTTTCAAACTGCAAAGAGAACCGTCTTTTAAACAGACTTACTTTATGCTGTATTGCTGGGAATACCAACATTATTGTTTTATGTATATTTTCATGACTTTTATGAAGTATACAGAAAGAAGCTCCCACAGACTTTCTGTTTACTGTGAAATGAATGTTGCAATTTTTTGATTTTTCCTAAGAAAAGAGGAACCATATCTGATATTTGTATTGGTCTAGTTGTTTATTTGAAGCTTCCTGCATTAGGAAATGTAAGCTCTGAATATTTCCAAAGATTGATAACAACCGGTTTTAGTTCAGGGTAAATGTGAGTTGCCTTCTCAGTCTGTTTTATTTAGGATATCAGTATCCTATCCCTTCAGACTTTTGTGGGAATTTAGTTATAATCCTGCTGACTGGGCAATTTTTTTCTTTAAAAAAATCAGTATTGCTACTTTTTTCAGAATCGCCTACCAGATTTGGGTCGTAATTTTTTATTATTTGTATTCTAATTTAGTACTATTTTATTTTTTTATTTCTGCCACTCACCATCGGTGCAATTGGCAATTTACAGCTGTGCAGTAATACATTTTGTAAGGGAGGAAAAAGTTGAAGACAGAGTAGAGTAGGAAGGTACCTTTGCGTTTTCAAATTGTGTGATTATGGGACAGCTCCGCAACATTTATTGACAGAGACTCATGTAGTTGTGAGCGGTTCAGCAGGCTAAATCCCTGTGCCTGTGATCAGGAGGTTGCTGCTTCCAGCCTGACCTCAGAAGACCAGCCACATATCTGTGAACCACCAGCTCCATGGGTACTGCATGATGGCTGGGGCTATGCCATGACCCCTGAGCTATGAAAGATGGTAGGTGAGGGAAGGAACCCCTATGGACTTGTGCCATGGCCAGTAAGGGATCGTTATTATTATGATTATTATTAATAATAATGCGTCATAGTAGGGTGCCATAACTCTATTGGAGAGTGCAGCCTGGGGTATCTGAAGGAAAGTCACCCCCAACCTGTACTTTATCTAAACGACTGATTCTAGCGAGGCTCATGATTCTGAATCTAGAAACAGGCAATAGAGTTTCTATCTTGTGAGTCTCGGTGACAACCCCATCCATATACTCGGCTGATCTATCCCTCAACCCTGAAAATAAATATTCTGTTGTAAAACTACTGAACTAAATCCAGAATTCTCCTATGCTTAGAAACAACATTTCTCCTTGAAAATTTTAAATTCACAAAAGTCATCACTAGTACTATCACTAGTAAGCAAAAGACAAGCAGAATGTGAGGTCGCCGACTTTGGTGAGCCGGGTGGAGTGACATTTCGAACAAGTCTGCGCACACGCATTTACATGTACGTATGTAACAGTTTTATCACCTCGTAAATAGTCAAACTACCCAGTGCTTTTGATGTAGCCAATTTTAGGTTTATAATGGAATAATATAGATTTGCCTTAAATGTTTTGTGCCAGCGAAGCTGATTGAGCATTGGCAACCCTGACAAAGTCCATCTAATAAGCGAATAAAAAAGTAATTAGACAATTTTCGGTTCAATTCGTCTGTCAGGGGCGTATAAGAGTATGACATCCTATCGCCAGGATTGTGTGTTGGATGTCTGACCCCATCTCTGTGCATGTGCTCCATGTGGTTGTAAATTGCCTATTCTTTAATGAACTGGCATGCCTTTCACGTGCCTTGCCCTTCCTGTTTCCAAACTCACTGTGACCTTGCGTCGGATAGGCTGTTTCGCTCAATGGACAGATGAAGAGATATGACGTTTCACTTTGTCAGTGCGGTAAAACTCACTTTCAGTTTAGCTAATGCATCTGACGGTATCCACACTCTTCTTTATTGATATATATTACTGCGGTCGTCATCATCAGCTAGCTAATCCCTGTTCATAATTACTTAACTTAATATGGTTCGTGAAAAAATTATCGTTGAATAGATGGGGTTGATGTTAAGATAAAAATTAAATAATTAACAGTGGGTGTATTTCTGGACGTGTCTGAACAGAAACTATCCCTATAACTGCCTTACATTATTTGTAAATTGTTAAATAAGGTTTGAATTTTGAGTCGAGATCCTTCAAAAAGGAGGGATTCCATTTAAATCAATACTCAATCTTCCCTTGATCTGAATAATTTTCATGCATTGAATGCAGTTTATTTATGATAAATGAATTGAAAACTGATAAAAAAAACTACCCAAATTTCACCATAGAATTTGCAGTCACAGAAGACAGCCAGACATTTGATTAGTATTTTCTTTTGGGGAATTAATGGTGAAAATTGCATAAATTGGAGTCCAACTCTTAGGTGTCGATACTCAGATATCATATGAATTTCCGAAATATAAGTTGGAAGCTGGAGCCAAAGTTAGGGCAGACTGACTAAGCATAGCAGGGACCCCCCCACGTTATTCTGTTGTACCTGGCTGAGACGCAGGAAGTCGGGTCAATCTGGGGAAATTGTCTCACAGTTTCTTATCTTCCCTAATTATCTAACATCCCAGTTTATAATTTGGAGACCCCTCAGGAATTTCTGAGGTCACTGAGGAGAACAGGAGAAAGATGAGTAGGATGCAGGGTAGGATCTATGAGTAGGGGATCTTTTAAGTTTGGATCAAAATCACAAAAAACACAAAAAGCAAAGGCAGCTACACGAAAGAGAAATGTCTCGAAATGATTTTCAGAATATGTGCATAAAACATGTGGTAGGTTTCCCCTAAGGGTGATCTGGCTCATAGGATCCTCATTGCTGAGCACCTGAGAGGCTGGATCAGGTCAAGGGGACGTCCATGTAACATTTGGATGCAGCAGATAGATGGCCATTTCCAGAGGGGGGACTGGAGCGCTTGTCGGCTCAGGGGGTCGCCAGCCGCCAACAAGGTGTTTTGTCGTGTGGTGAGCAGGGCAACGCGTATCAGTGCATGACGGGCAACTTGACCTGACATGACCTTTGCATAAACTTAACAGTGTAAAAAAACATCCATTTTAACCGTACCATAACCAGTCGATCACGATAAAACCGTTGAGGTTTTGGAAGGGACTGCATTTTAAAAAGGTTGAAGATCATTGGTAAAATTGGGGGTCCTGAGTCTCTGGCGTTGTTATTTTGAGGGTGTGTGGAATGGAGAGCAATAAATAATAAATTTGTCGCAGGAAAGTGTGACAGTAGTGCAAATTTATAGTACAATTCAGGTTCTACTGTCGTTATTATTATTATCATGATTATTATGTGGAAACAAGTCTTTCTGTAGAGTTTGGTGTACAGTTAATATGAATGGTTGAAATGAAAAATCTCAATTACAGGCATATCTGAGCATAATGGCGAAGCAGATTTTTTATGGTATAATCTAGCCACCCAAATGTGCCATATCATAAAAATATTGGAAGGAAACAGTGATTGATTGTGACTGAATGCATTTTGAAGCGTTATTTCTTTGTGATCACCCGGCCTCTTTTCAGACAATAAACGTGTCTCGTCCCAGACGGTTTTTCTGAGCGACATTAGAAACTGTTCTTCTCAAATCCCATGCTACTAGTCCTCTATGTTCCTTTCAGTCTGCGAACATCAATGGAGATCCTGAATGTTTAGCAACCCATATGGAAAAACAATTTACTTCCAGTCATTAAAAAAAGAACGTAGGAAGCCGAAAAACAATGGGCCTCTTTAAAAAATATCGTCTCTTTGAGAATCATTCGACTTTGAGGCTGAAATATGAAAGTGTGAATCTGTAATATGTGTTTAATATTTACAAGAAAACATGGCTAACATCTCTCTTTATGTACAATGTAAGTTCACACGGTACTGGAATGATTTATTAAATCGTTAAACCCAAAATCAGACTGGTTTTTAACATTTAAAGTTCTTCAGTGGCAGTGAATATACTGCAAATATACTGTACCACTCTCCATAGCTCCTTTCCTGTATTCATATGGTCCTGGGATCCTAACAGCCTCTACCAAGCTGTTGTGGTCCTTTTTCTTACAGTTTGCAACGCCCATAGAGCGCTCCGCATGCTTATAGCATGGAGATTCACATTGACACACAAAAAGGGCACACTCAGGCACGCATGTACAAGGAGGAAGTGATTCACTGCTGGCCCAGCTGCTCTGTCACCGGCTCTAAATATCTGAGCGTGCTCTGTGGGGACAGGAAGTCCATGAAAAGGGACAAACATGTTTTCTTAAAGAGGGTCAAAGGCCACAAAACACTATACTCATAAACAAGCAGAAGGAAGACCCTCAAAGGCCCCAAGCCTCTTTCATTAAAACCCATCTGTATTCATAATCGTATCTTTCAAATTCCAAGCAACATTGATTAATTGACGAGATCACGTGAAACAGGTAAAACGTACTGAAATCTCAACCTAGACAAGACAAAAAAAAATCAGTAACATTTTTAACAGCATCTTAAACAGTTTGACAGATTTTATCTAAAAACAGAGATAACTTCTCAGTTTTCAGAAGCTATTACAAATACAGCTTCCAACGGACCCGAAAACCCTAGAAAAACACAACATTCAACATTTTGACAGACACTCCTGGAATGACAGCTAGCTATTTTTTTGAAAGGAACTGCTGTTTCCTTTCTAACATGAGTATTAATCTCACAGACTAGTCAATGAAACAATTTTTCATTTATATACTTAGTTCCTCAGATTCTTAACCCCAAGAAAGTTCACGTTTTTTTTTTCCATTCTCTCGTTAGGATTCTAAACAGATTTTCAGTGTTGACAGAGCAATGAAATTAGCAATACATTCCTCCATAGCCTGAAAGCTGTCTCAGCTCATCATGTTGTGCAAGGCTGTTCAGTCTGAGGTCAATGGTCTCCCTCTACATGCAGATTGCTAAAAATTCTAGACCTTCTATTAACATAACTATCTCATCTAATGCATTTAGAATTTACGTCATTGAACTTAGACGAATTGCCGGTGCAAGGCAAGCATTGCTATATCGTTTGCGGAAATAAATGAAGTGGCCTTTACCTTGTGCTTGCATCATTTGGCTACGTACATTACTTATGTAGCCTTAAGATTAGAAAATATTCTTATTGGACTTCGACCCTCTCAAGCAGCACTATCCCTTTTTTGTGCTATGATCGGTTGCATGCTGAATTCTTTGTATGAATTTGCTGTACAACCACAGCATTGTTATATATACCGTTATATAGAATTCTTTTCTTTTCTTCTTCTTCTGCAGAATTCCACATCTTGGAGGCACAATGCCCATTCTCAAGAATCTGCCTGGTAGGCTAAAAGGGAGCAGATTGAACGGCGAGCTGGAGAACTCACGAGGGGAGCTTATTTTGCGCAAAATGAGCCTGAACCTCAACCCGTTCCATGAGTCAGGTAGTGAGGAGGCGTGGGGTGAGGGGAATAATAATTCTCTCCTGGAGGGGGGCAGCCCGGGGGACCGTAACCCCTTTGGAGATGAGGAGGATGAGAATGAAGCGAACGAAGGCCGGCGGAGTGGTACAGTGAAAAGCGGGTCCCTGAAAGGCACGCTGGACCGCATCCGTGGCTCGTCTCCGCTCAAGACGCTCGGCAAGCTGGGCAAAGGACTACGAATGTCGGGTCGCAGCAAAGGAGTCGGGACTGCATCGCCACTGGGGTCCCTCGGTACCCCATCGCCTCTGGAGAAAAAGAAGAAGTGCAGACGCAGCTCCGAGGGAAGTTTGCTCAGGTAGGCGAGGTCGCTCGCCAAGGTCACTGCGGCCGTAACGTTTTTATAATGAGAATCTAGCGCCTGGGACTGAAAAGGGTCGTTTATTTGAAAATAAATTTCTCTTGATGACATAAGAGGTTAGCAAAAAAAAATAAAAACAAAGAATCAGTTTTCCTTATTAAGGTCCTTGTGATGCTGGAAATTAAATAGTGTTGACAAAGCAGACTTTGAAGGGCGGTTTCAAGGGGAAACGTTAATGTTGTATGGTGTAATCTGAAGAGAAGGTGCCATGTTTTCTGTGTTTCCTGGGTTCTGTTAGTCGGTTTAACTCTTGGAATCTCTCCTCTGCTATAAGCCAGCACATGGTTCTGACCCGGTATTTATATACTCGAATGATAATCAAATATGCAATGCTTTTGTGGTAAGACGAATGAGGGTGTGAGGAGGACGAACTTCGCATGCAGGGAGCTAATCATCTACTCTTTCTTATCTATGGAATCTACCGAGATCAATTGATCAGAACGTTAGAAAAAAGCTACATTTTATCGCTCAGCTAAATGAATTGAATTGTATAAATTGCACCACTGTTTACTGACATAACCCACATTCAGTAACATGCAGCCACTCTTGACTTAATGATGGGAGGGAGGCAATTATAGTCATGGGTGAGGAGTCATTCCTGTTAGTTGTTGCAGTTTGATGAGTTATAGGGCAGGTTTGCTACAAATATTTTTCGCAGCTAAGTGACTTTGGTAGGTAAGCGTCTCCCACACGGCCAGTTAAAAACTGTTTTTTTCTCTTTTGCATAAATAGCCTTAACAGCCAGAGGTGCTGACCTAACATTATGAGGAATAATTTATATGCTGCCCCATGACAATTCTAACAATTACGTGATGATTATGTTATAAATGATAAATATGAAATGTACTGATGTATATAACTTACATGTAACATTATATACTGGTATGATCGTTTTGTTAATTAGTTGACCTTCAAGTTCAACTAAAAGGAAATAGGCCGGTGTAATAGTACAGAAATACTTAAATACTATGTACATTTATTCATATGTTTCATTAAATACTCTGTACGATTAATGGATGTATTATTATCTAAAATGTAATTTTGTAATTGTAATTAGTGGACAGTTATTTCTGGGCTGAGTTTATTGTATTTTGAACTATGCAGTTACACAAGATATGTTAGCTGACCTCATGGAAAAAAGTGACACAATGACCTGGCAGGGCAGGAACTGATATAGCCTGGCTCAGCTGAACTTGTTAAAGTTTTTAATCTTACTTTTAACTTAAGTTAAAATTACACTGTGTCATTAGCATTGTTGGATTTTTTTCACTGAAGACATTTAGTTTAGCACCTTGCCAAGGTCCATACAAACATCATCTCTCCACCTGTTCCTGGGAAAATGCCACTCGGGTCGTTCATTAACCACTGGCCACGGCCGGCAGATTTTACTTTAAGATTACTGGGCTCAGTAAATCCTGAAATGTATCAGTAGAGCGCCTAGTTTCTTCTCTGGTCTGGTGGCTGACCATCGGCCCTGTTGTCTGTCTGCTTCTGGAAGGATAGCTCGGTGCCGGGCCTGACCAGAATCAGAACCTTTATTGCCGCACCACCAAGGTCAGCTGACATTTCTGTTGGCGCAGCTTGCTACACTTGGAGACACCGTGACAATACACAGCGGGGCTACAGCTCTGGTACAGGTTTGCTCCCTAAGGTACAAGCAACATTAAAATACCTACAATGGTACAAGCCAACGTATATACATAGCATACACTGCCCTAAGTACTTGCAAATCTGCAAGTACTTAAGAGCCAATGCCTGGATCATCATTACAGCTCAGCAGCGTTATGCAGTATTAAAGTGAAGTCAGCTGAGTGCCTGAATCTACTGACTGGGCAGGTTATACCATCAATGGATTTTTTCTTCCCTAATGGCATGGGCATATTCCTGGATGAGAATGAAAGATTTATCGGGCTCGAATTGTGAAGGAGTTCATGAGGAATCATTCCCACACATGAACTGGCCACCACAGAGTCTTGACCTTAACCCCATTGAGAGTCTTTGGGATGTGCTGGAGAAGACTTTACGGAGTGGTTCAACTATCCTGTTATAAATACTAGATCTCAGCAAAAAATCAGTGCAAATCTGGATGAAAATGTTGCAGCAACGTGCACCATAGTCAAAGCCAATGGGGGTCCTTTTTTGGGGGAGGTAGTACACACAGGTAGTATTACAGGCAATGTTGTTATTTTCCGCAGAATGGCTGGCCGCTGCAGAGAGAGCCTGCGCAAAGAAAGCTTGCCCAACGGGGAGCTAAGCGGGGAGAGCGATGCTGACTCCAGCCGGAGACTCTCCTTCATGAAGATAGTGAGCCGGGCCAAACTGAAGAGAGAGTCCCTAGCCGATTCGGCGTCCAGAGGAGCAGAGGAGGAGGTCGTGGAGGAGGTGCCGGAGGTCAAACCTAGGGAGCCGCTCTCAGGTGAGAAGCCCTGCAGCAGCAGCGTCTTTCTCATCACGTTCTCCCCTCTTATTTCCACTCTAAGGATTAATAACAAACTTAAATCAGGGCTTCCTCTGTGAAATATGCGCTTAAGGCATAGCCAGAACTGCAGAAGATATTTCATTACCATGTGTCAGACAGAAATCAGCTGATGGACCACTTTTACGCACCTGCGTCAGCTGTATGGACGACACCAAGACGTCCTGTCACAAAGCACTTTGTGATGCGGTTTTATTGCCCAAGCATCGTGACCATTTGTTTGCCTCTAGTTTGTCTGTTGTTACGTAATAATAAACATCATTGAGGGATCACACATTTAAGAGTTTAAGTCTGTTCTCATCCTATACAGAATTTTCTTTCTATAGCTCACAGTCTCTTATCTATTATCGGCTCATTTTCTAAGCGTTGATGAATGTCAGTAAATCTAAAACCGACTTCACAATGCAGTGTTTCAGAATAGTTTAGCAATACCCTGGCAAAGATGTATAAGATAGACTATACAAGATAACAGAATATGAAATGCATGGGTTTGGTTAAGCTAGCTTAAATGTGTTTCTTTGTATGCTAAGTCGTTAATAACAAAGGCTGCTGTCAGGGCTATTGCTGCTGTTGTCGAACAATGGTAAATATACCTTCCCTTAAAAAGTTACGAGGTTTTGAAAGTTATTAGTAGATGAAAAGAGAAAATAGGATTTAGGATGTTATCAATGGGTCATGTGTTGTGGCTATTTATGGAGGTTCTGAAAACAATAGTGGTTACTTCCATGTGGGCCCCTTAGAGATCTCACTATGCTAATTAAAGCCATGATTATGACAGTCTGACTGGCCAAGTTTAAGGGGTGCGTGCAAATGAAAATAGATTATGTGCAGCGAAAAGGTCAATAAATATCGGGGGAAAATGGCTGTAAACAAATTGTTCATCTGAGGTATAATGTAGGCTGTGTAAGTAACACTGTTGTTTGAATTAGAGTAATTGTTTATTTACAATGTCCATGAGTACCGTAGTGAAACAATCAAATCACACATATTTTTCCATATTCTCGATCAGTTTATATGGCTTATTTTTTTTTTGGATTCCACAAGAATAGTTCAGCAAACATTAGATTTGCAGGCACATGGGGGGGTACTAATAAATATTTCTCCTTGGGGGATTAGAGTACTTACATTTTGAGGTGACCTGAAATGTTGAGTTGGTGTACTGTTTCAGTTTCAGTGAATGTGTCGTTCCAGCATGTGCTGGTTTACTCAGATTTCAAAGATATCTTCCATATAAAGTGTGATGCCCATGACGGTAGCAATGAACTTAAAGAAAAAAAATTCAGTTAAAGTTTTACTAGATACATATCAGAAGAAAAGATATTCAGGTCTCCAGAAAACTCCTTTTTGTGATAAACATTATTTCAAATGTATCCTCAGAAATACCAGGGCAGAAGGCCATGAGAAAAACAAAGATTTAGCTGGATTAATTCATATATGTTCTGATTCTCTTCTCACAGCAGTTTTTATTGTATTTCATAATATGTATGTGTCAACAACTTTAGAAGAGTTTTGCTGAGTCAACAAAGGCTCACATTTCGTTGTTATATCAGCTTCTGGCTCAGTTTACGTCTTTTCCATGACCACTGTGTTTGCCTCTGCTTCCAATACACCGAGCTGATTTTTTTTCTTTATGCACAAAAGAGAGAAAGCAATGTGGATTGGCTAGTTTGGAAACGAGAGACATGCCACCTGGAAGTGAAAACCATTATCTTTCAGGTCTGGAGATCTGCTGACAGCAGAAATGTGATAGTTATCCAGAGGCCCGACGTCCTGCCTCCGTCTTGGAACAACCCCCCTGTGTCAGATATCCCACTCCAGGCATATTGATTTTAAGGTGGACAGGAGGCAGCTGGGGGGGGGGGGGGGGGGAGAGT
>JAODKN010000038.1:7286370-7310044 GCA_026774425.1 Petrocephalus zakoni
AACTTGAGTGTCCCATTGTGGCAATATTAACCCAAGGAAGCAGCTTGTGGTGGAAAGTATTTGCAATAAAGCCAGACTTTTCCATGCATAAGCACTGCCCAAATCTGACTCAGTATTACCCACAACCATGACCAGGATTGATAGAGAATGGATGGATTGATGAATGGATGGCTCATTATTTAGGACCTGAAGCAGTTCAGGATCCTCTAGCTGACTCTGTCTTATTCCATCCACCTGTCTTCCAACTGCTAAACCTGGTAGTAATTATAAAACATTACGCCCTATTTAGTATGTATTTTAATGGTAGTTCCACTAAAATATTCAGTTTATCCTTAACTTGTGACTTAGCGTGACTGATATTAATTGGACATTGTGAGCAGCTACTCAGAGCAGTGCAGAAATCAGTTACGGGAGTTTAAGAAAGAGGGAAGGAATCTCGAAACAATGCCTGAAATGGTAGCTTGGTGAGCCAGAGGATGGGCAGACGGCACTTTGAGAGCAGAGCTCTTGGGTGTTTGTTTATTTTTCCAAGACCCAGCTCACTGGCTAAGAGCCACGGGCAGACGCAGCCCTGTCGGCGCAGACGGGAAGCTGCTCCGGGACCATTCCCGCTGGCCCACAGGAGACCACCTAGTGCCAAGATGCAGAATCAAAGGCTGTCCAGGGCAGTCTAACTCAGACAGATGTTTAAGCAATTTTCCAAGACAAATACAACTCTCTGTTAATTTCTTCTACCTTTATACTTGTCTGAGTTTACTAGTGATCAGTGTTTGTTCCTTAATTCCCCTTCCACAGTCTAGTTTCTACCCACACTGGCCAATTGGCGCTTAGGTCTCTGTGCGAACATTACCCTCGTTAACACAGAGTCAGGCAGCCTCTCTCTGGGATTTTATGGGACTATAAATGCTATAAATGCTATAATAAGCTTAGACGGAACTGAAAGAATAGGCTCCGGACCCCCTGCAACCCGGAGTAGGACAAGCGGTTGCAGAAAATGGGTGGACGGAGCTGAAAGATTAATAAACACACTGTTACTTTTTTCCCTTTTTTTGGATGCCTTCGCTTTTGGTTGAACAAAGTGCATTTGAACAGGAATTTGATTTGAGGTTTCGGGGGGGGTCCTTCATTTCTCTCCTAGGAAGAAACACATCTCTGCAATCCTGAACATCCGTGGGATGACGCGGCAGGCGGAGCGGCAAGAGATTCTGAACATCGTGAAGGATATCGAGAACAGCGATAGTCTCAGCCAGCTGTCCCGTGACCGAGCACTCTTTTCTGAGGTTCCGGTGACTTCCGAGGTGCACTGTGTCAACGTCGGCCTCAGTCGGATCGCCCTCACTGCTTCCTCTTGCTTTTCTGGTCTTCGGGCACAACGCAAGAGGGTCCCAAGGAGAGACCTGCACGACGGGATGCTATAATGGAAATCACTAGACCGGCAGCCCAGATTTTTCTGGGATGCAGCACTATCATATATAATCTGAACTGAAGACCTGCTGAAGATTATATTAACCTCAGAATTTTCTAAGGTGTTTCATCCAAGATAAACACTTCCAGTGACGTACTAACAGGTCTGTATCGTTTTCTTCTCGCACATCAATGGAAGTGGCCTGTCATGTGTTCTGTCATGAAGCCAGTTAGACTTGACAGTTTTCTACCACCTTTCAGTTACCAAAAGCCAAAGAAGACAAAAGTCAAGCAGATCTAAGACAATAACAAAAAAAAAAGCATAATATTTAAATTGTGTTTGAGTTCTTGCATTAAATACGGTGCTGCCTTCAATTATAATTGTCAATTCTATCAGGGATTCAAAACGTTATTTTCCATTCACTAAAAAATATTTGCCTAAATACATAATGAATTGTGTAATCAGCAATGATTTATGTGCTGCTGGAAAGTGCGACCTTTTTTTTGTAATGGCTCGATTTAAGGTACTATTTAGTGTGATGTATCTTTTAATTACTTTTAAATGTTTAATTGTATTGCTACATACTGTTTTTTCTCTTTTGTTATAATAATAAATAAGAACTTTTGAAATCCAGAAATTATTCTTATACTCATGGGTGGATGGGAACAAGAAAACAACTATTTATATGCAAACTGGAAGTCTGTATTATCATATTTATTACTTTTCAGTCTGATTTTTAAATTATAGTCAGACTCTAAGAAATGATTTATTAAAATGTACAGGGGTTTTCTCATCTGATCTACATCTTGGTATACTTATAGAATCAAAACTAAGTTGTAACAGTATCAGAAAACTTTATTAAAAGCTGTAATGAAAATAACTTTTAGCTGTGTTTGACTTACAAATGATTTATTTCAGGTTATTCATGTAAGAACAAATAATTAAAATGTCAAATGCTACCTAAACTCATTGCATACTTTTTGGGAGAGGACCATATGTTTTTTCATATTCAAGGTGTCATTAAATAGTGTGTTTAATGAGAGGTGCATATAATGGAATTACTTTGTTTATTCCAAAAATTAGATGATTTCTTATAAACCAAATATTTGTATATAATGAAAAATACATTTTAAAGACTTGATTCTTCTATAAACTTTATTTGTAAACACAATATCCTTTCTCTTTTTGGGGGGGTGTGCGGTAAAAAGAATCTTTGTATACACTTCAGAATATAGCTGATCTGTAGCCATTGTATAAAAATTGTACAATGAATGTGGAGCTAGAGATGTCAAAAAATGTGAAATTCGTTTCTCCTGCTGTAATAAATGAGACAGGAATTTGCTTCTTGGTTTTACTTCCTGAAAGAAAGCACAAGAAATGCCATGGGGGGGGGGGTTAAAGTGTGGGAGATCAGGGGGCATCGTGGTGGGCGGGAGGCAGGTAATGTAAAAAACACAAAAAGATGGAAAGCCCACTCATGACTGTGGACAATTCTTGGCTGTAAAATATTCTAGCTGAGGATGGAAGGTTAAACTGTCAGTTCCTGAGTCTCGGGCATTCCTGGAGGAATGGCAGACACTAAAACAATGTCCAAAAACAACTTAACAATGCAGGCGAAAAACTCGCCAGGGAGCCAAGTCCAGCCCTTGTTATGGAGTCAAACAAAGGGCTGTGTATTAGCATCTCCCTCTTTCTCTTATTTGTCTTGCCGCCCTGGCAAATTCATAAAAGACAAGTGTCTCGAATGGCTGCTCTTGAAAGGGAGATTGACTTAAAAGTGCTTCAGCTTTCCTTGGAGTTTGCTAAAGGAGCAGGCTCCAGTAAACAAGTTTTTCCTGTTGTACACTGAGGTGGCAAACGGATAACTTCTATTGGAGCCAAATTTACACTGTACGACGGGAGGGAACTTCCTTTCTGTTTGTTGTGGTGGGGAGAAGTACAGACACTCGTTAACATTCTGAATATACTCACAATGTCAATACAATTTTCGTAACAATGTTTTTCTCCAGCACTAGGTTATGAATAGGGAGCATTTGTGGTAAAATCACATGACAATGAGTTTAAATTATATTATAAAAATATAAATAAGTAGATACCTGCAATTCAAATTTATTTGGCTGAGGATACTAGATATGTTAACATAAAAAAATGCATAATAAGTACTAAGGAGTAGTGTTTAATGACTTGACTTATCTGCAACACTAAGTATGTACAACATCTGCATACTTTAGCCAGCGTGTAACACAATGTAACTGAAGAAGCTTGGACAGTTCTGAGATACCTGCAGCTACTCAAATACTGTAAAATCCCCCCTCCTACAATGAAACAATCTGGAACAATATGTCCAGACAGAATGCAACCTTTTTCTGGACTGTGTGTTTTATCACAGCTAGTACAGGGTTGTAATAATCCGGGAATCGATCCCAGGAAGCACCAGTCCCAAGGAAGGAAACACATGCACAATTATTGAAGGCAATGTTGAGACATTAATCTGCGTAGACACTGGTCTATATCATTAGTCTGTGGGAGGGAACCAGACTGCCAAAAGTACACCCATGTGAACACGGGGAGATCCTGCAAATTCAACTACGCATTTATTGTTTGGTAATTACTAATTAGCAGTAATAAAATTTTCTTTAAACTTTGCTTTTAGGACAAAATTACTGTTCAACATCGCTTCCACTCTCTTCTAGGCTGAAGCAGACATCCCTAAAAGCAAATCATGATTGTGTCTGGATGTGGAGAATGTAACCATTTTCCTGCTCAGCTAGGCAAAGCAAAAAGCTGACTAAGGGTTTTTATCATTGTGGGCAGCGCAAATGACACCCAGCTATATACAAAGACCACAAACCTCTGTTTGAGAAATGCTGTTAACTTGTTTCCTGTTTCCTGCGAGCATATATCTTTATTTTATGCTGAACAATATCCTCTTAACAAAGTCTTTAACTGGGATAACCTGCTGCTTGTAAAATAGTATCTGGATTGAATACTTGTATCTTGGTACCCCAAAAATGTAGGCAGTCGACTACTTTAAGTTGCATGGAAAATTTTTCCCAATTAATAGATGAGTACTATGATATAATAATGATTAACATTAACAGGGTAGAAAAATCAGCAACAGAGTAACAGAACAGCAGTGTGGGATTCCTCCCACACCCCAGAAACACAGACAAACATTAAAACTGAATTATATCTAGTTAAAATTGAATTCCTGATATCAGAAATTGGAATTTTAACTAGCTAAAATTGAATTCTAATTAGCTAAAATTGAACTCCTGGTATCAGAAATTGGACTTTTAGTATAGCAAGCCAAATTGTCTTTTATTCATAAAAGCTTTCTCGTCAAAACTTAATTCTTACTAGTAAGAATCCTAAAGTATCCTAAATTTCATATATTTTGACTAGTAGGAATTCCATGCCCACATATCCATAATTACAGTGTAGAGATCTGAAATTCACATTTTGGATATGTAACTTTTAGATCTCTAAAATGTAATTGTAGAGCCCTGTAATTAAATTTTTACTAGTAGCAACTGAATTATGGATATGTGGGCCTGGAATTCTTACTAGTCAAAATATATTTACAGAGCTCTACAATATGACTTTTTACTAGTGAAAATTGAATTTACAATATGTGAGGCGAAAATATAATGGAAGTCAATGGGAATATATAACTAGTAAAACTATAATTATAGAGCTCTGTAATATGAATTCATACTAGTAAAAATACAATTCTTACTAGTAAAAAGTATATTTCTTACTAGCAAAATTTGCATTGTAGATATATTGAACTCATAGTCTCACTAGTAAGAATTGCATTTTTACTAGTAAGAATGTTTTTAAGTTTCGACGAGTAAGCTTTTATGAATAAAAGACAATTTGGCTTGCCATAGTCCATTCCGCCATCCCCACTGGGTACATAGTATGCTTCAAAGGCGAGGGGACTTTTTAATATTTGCCGCCATCGGCTGCCGGGCGGAACAGACGCGGAGCACCGGAAGTGAAAGGCGGCACAGGCGCTGGGACCTGGGACCTGCTCCGGGGTGCTGCTGCCATTCGCCAATTGCTCATTTCTACCTGCTACGGCTGCGGCTTTGTAAACCGGCGCGCATGTAACACAAAGTTGTGTGGGGCGGGGGGACAAACTGAGTTCCCGGCCCTGGAGACGATGTCGAGCCGCGGCGCTTTGCAGGAGCAGGTCGCCTCCGTGGTGGAGGCGCTGGTGCGGGGCGCCGTGTCCGAAGTGAGGAGGGCGATGGCGGAAGTGCCCGGCGAAGTGGCGGGAGGCGCGAGCGCGGGGCTCGCGGCGCCGCGGGAAAGCGAAAGTGACGCGGTGAGTGGGCGCGAGGCGGCCGGCCGGGCGGGCTAATGGCGCTGCTGTGCGCTCGTGCCGGGTATCAGGATTAACGTGGCTTTTTTTTAATGCCACATTAATGCCGCAGCTGGGAAATTGGCATTGTTTCTGAAGCAGAACAGCATTATAACATGCAACCCATGCCAATGAAATACTGTACAATGTAACAATGAAATATTATACAGTATACAACTTGTGTGAGAGGCATCTATATATACAAAAGTGGACATAGTTAGGATGAGTAGTTTTGTGTCAAACGGATTAGTTAGTTATGATCATTAATATGGGAAAAGTAACACTAGTTCAATGTGCCATATCCCCAGACTTAACATATAAGAGCGTTGTAATTAAGTGATGCTTGAAGCTAAGTAAAATTTATGAAAAGTAGAGTATTATTTTCTCTACGTTTCGCACGAGTTGGATTATTCAGTGTCACTTTTCTGAAGTGTCCTGTCAACCATATATTTAATTGTTTTAAAGAAATATTAAGCCTGATACCAGAATAATTTAAATGGCTAGTTCGTCTATTGACCAAAGAGTTCAAATTAAGTGAGATTTTGACTGACCTGAAGTTAATGTTTTAAAAATTAAATCTTAGTTAAAATATAAAACCTTCTGCACCAAGTCATTCTCTTTTGAGTCTGTTTGTTTTGTTAGAAGCTGTTTACTCTTGGAATGCCAGTATGTTTTAGTGGCATAATATGAGATTGTTCAAGGCCTTCCTGTTTGAAAATTTAACATGCATCTTCAGTGTCCCCTAAACACTCCAGTGCTCACCGGCAGGTGGTCGCTGTGCTTGCTTTATTTTCAGACAGGATTACTGGAAGTCTTGGAAACGCTAGCTAACGAAGCAGTGAAGAAGATTTGCCGTCTCGTGAATGAGGACTCTGCTGTGTTACGTTTGGAAGTGAGACAGAGCCAGAGTGAAAACGAAGCCTTGAAGAGAAAACTGTATTTGATGGAGGAGGAGTTGAAGACTGCGCAGAGATGTGAGGAGGGACAGCCTGGGATGCAAGAAGGTCTCGTAAGCAGCCCCCCTCTGAGACCTGAATTTGGAGCTCAGTTAAAATGGTCTGAAGGAGGTTAGAAGCTGCAGTTTCCCATTATTATTGGTGTTGTTTATATGTTTATTAGTTATTTAAAATCTTTTAGTGTGTAGCCTCACACCTCTAAGGTTGTGGGTTCAGTTCCTGCACCCTGCTCCATGTGTGTGGTTTCTGCATGGTTATCTCATGTTTGCACAGTCCACGAATATGCAGTTAGTTGAACTGGTGTCTCTAAATTGCCCGGAGTGCGTGGTTGTGTGTGAGAGAGTGTGCTTTGGTACCCTGCCTTAACTGAAATTTTGTATGGATGTCTTTTTAAATAAACCCTCACAGATTGTTTATGTCCATGTTAGGGTCCGTCTTTGTTTTTCGTGTTCTTTGATTTCCACCCCCAATCCAAATATGTTAAGAGTCTGGTGATAAGTTGACTTATTCCCTCCAACTGATTAGCATCCTAATAATTTCTTCCTGGAGTAGACTCCAAATCACGGAATCTCCGTGCCCTGCCTGGAGAAGTTTCTGAAAATTCAGGGAGTTGAATGTTGGTCTTTAATATCGGTCTTTTCCAGAAAACTGTTTCTCCACCATCAGTGAAGGAAGAGAAATTGCGTCTTCCAGTCCAGAGGAGGAAAATGCCCCATCTGTCATGTTGAATGAGGTCTGTTCGAGTTGCTTTTCCTCTCTTGATTTAGATGCTGCCCCATGTTCTACCACCAAGCCAGACCCACAACTTCCACATTTCTGACACTTTCTGTAAACCGCCAAATAATTAGTTGGCTGGAGTTCTTGAGTCATTTGTTATAGGTTCAGTGGTCTTTATCTAAAGTACAAGAAATGTATAATTTGGCATTACACAAATGTTCTTAAATGTGCCATTATATGAAAATTTTAAATGATAATGGTTGAGTAGCTTGTAGTGTATTTTTGCACTGAAACTTAGAAGCTAGTAAAATATTATGTTGATCCTTTAATGTTCGGTTAATTGATACATAAACATTTTTAATAACGGAACATGATAAGAAAGATATTTAGTTGGTCTTTTCACTGGAATAAAACAAAATACTGTTGTACAGGACCCTTGTAATACATCGGAACAAAATTATCTTTTAAGAATACTTGAAGCAGATTCCAGATTACGATACATATTCTATGAAGTAGACTTAGTTTTCCAATAGTTGCAGCTGAATTCATAATATAGGCTATTGTTGTTACACCCATGGATTTCTAAAATTTAAAGTTACTGTTGTATTATAATTTAACCCTACAGTCTGCAGATGTGGAATCAGATGGGATGGAATCTGTGATAATCAAAGATGAGATATTCGAGGAGGACTTTGGAAACGCCATCCTGCACAAAGCACAGATCATCAGTGGGAATGGTAAGGCTCCACTAACCTCCAATAAATATGAAGTTGAGCAATGAGCAGCTGTAAACCCCTTTTCAAGCCTTTTTGTCTGCATTTTCTCGTCTTCTCTGTAGGACCTGAGGAGTCTGATCCTAGAGAACTTCTCATTGAACCTCAGGAATGTATTCAAAATGGTGAAAATCATAGGAAATACCCAGAGCAACAAAGTACACAGTGCATACGAGAGGAATTAATAGAGGACGCTGAACTTAAAGATGGAAGTAAATTTGGGGAGTATTCAAAAGCTGTAAACGATGTTACAGTCAGCAGAAAATGCAGCAAAGGAGAGAAACTGTTGAAGCGCACACGCTATGCAAAAAAACATTCCCAAAAAATGCACCAGGCTGCTCCTTCAATGGACAAACCATTCAGCTGCACACAGTGTGATAAGGCTTTCACAGTGATGCGTAGCCTTAAAATACACCAGGCTGTTCATAAAGGCCGGAAAGCACTGAAATATACCTGTGTTAACTGTGGAAAGAGTTTCAAGAGAAAAATGTTGCATGAAGAACACCAGAGACTTTGTAAAAGTAAAAGAAATTCTTTTGGAAACGCAAAGAATAGTTTTGGTAATCCTAGTAGCGAAGAGGTGATTCCCAAATCAGTGAATTCATTTGCCTGCACCGGATATGGGAAGAGCTTCAGCCAAATACATAGTCTCAAAGCTCACCAAATTATTCATTCAGTCGTGAAACCATTCAGCTGTACATACTGTGGGAAAAGCTTTGCAGTGAAACATAGTCTTACAGTTCACCAGAGAATACACACGGGCGAGAAGCCGTACAGTTGCGTGACATGCGGTAAGACGTTCTCTCAAGCTAGTCATAGAAAAATGCACAGCAGAGTTCATACAGGCGAGAAACCGTTCACCTGTGACGTATGTGGAAAAAGGTTTGGCGCTACCAGAGGTCTTAAAGAGCACCAAGTTGTTCATACAGGCGAGAAAGCTTTCAAATGTGATAAATGTGATAAGTGTTTTAGTCTTGCGGTTAATCTTCGAAGACATCATCGCATTCACACCGGAGAGAAACCGTACAGCTGCGATGTATGTGGCAAATGTTTTAGCCAAGCAAGCAATGTGAAAGCACACAAACGGATTCATTCTGATCAGAAGTCATGTACAGGAGAGAAACCCTACACTGGAGAAAAACCTTATAGCTGTAGTAAATGTGAGAAGGGCTTCAGCCATCCAAACGGTCTTAAAACACATCAGTTAACTCATACAGGAGAAAAACCTTTCAGTTGCACGGTCTGTGAGAAGAGCTTCAGGTGTTTGTATTCACTTAAGACACACCAGCGATTTCACACGGGAGAGAAACCGTATAGTTGCGCCAAGTGTGGGAAGTGTTTTGGCCAGACTAGTGCTCTTGTATCACACCAACGGGTTCACACAGGAGAAAAGCCCTTTAGCTGTGACATATGTGGGAAGAGTTTTAGTTTTACAAGTAGTTTTAAGGCACACCAGCGGAGTCATACGGGTGAGAAACCATTCAATTGTGTTATATGTGGAAAAAGTTTCAGTTTTTTAAGCAACCTTAAGAGGCATAAACGTATTCATACTGGAGAGAAACCGTTTAGCTGTCATATATGTGGGAAGAGTTTTAGTCAAGCAAATAACCTGAAGGCTCACCAACAAATTCACACAGGTGAGAAACCGTATATGTGTGACAAATGTGGGAAAAGTTTTGCTTATTTAAGAAATTTGAAGGAACACAAGTGTGTCTATGGCTGATAACATTTTGCGGGAGAGAATCCGTGATGTGCTGTTGTTGCACTTTTGTCATTTAAATTGATGCACCATTTCATATGTGAAATGTCCGTTTGCATATACTGGTTGCTTTAATTGCAAAGCTTAAAATACTATTAAACTTTGCAGTTTTTGAGCAATTTTTGGTTTGTCTTTTTCCGGTAACATCTGACATGTAACTTCGACCTATATGTAACAACAGGTCTCAATAAAGGCAATAAATAATTGATCCATATTTTGTGTAGTACTGCAGAGAACTGAAGAGCATACCTTTATATTTTCTGCAATGCCTGTACTGGGTCTGAGGACCCCGAATCAGTGCAAAAAGACCCCTGAATTAGAGTTTACTGGCAAATCAAATTTTTATGATCTACAAAAATAACCACAAAGCTATATGATTTTCCACTTAAGTCACTATTACATCTGGATAATTTTCCTGTAATTTGAATCATCCTAAAATTAAGAGTATGATTGATAAGAAGGAGCTAACCAGTTAATTATCCAAGCAAGTTAACCAGTATTTAACCAGTATTTAAAAAAAAAACATAGGACATATTCCAGTTTACCCAGTGGGATTCGAATGGATGTTGAGTAATACCAGTGTTGTGGACCTCTACTGGTCCCTCACTCAGGGGCTACAGGGATTATGTGCCTTCAGTTTGGATGCCCAGTTCACTGAACATCTGATTGTCCCTGTTGTTCTGTGACCTGGAATCCTGCAGAGATGGCCACTATCAATTTGATTCTTTTATGTCAGTCTTAAACCATTTCAAGAAGCCATACATGTATGTGAGAGTTCAGTACCTCCCCCTATTGTACACAGGAAAGGGCACAAGCACATCCAAGCAGAATAAGTGATTTCAATCTACTCGTCATACTATTTTGCATAAGTGTGAATCTACGTCCAATGCAGTGCACCCTGAAATGACAGAAAAATTGGTGATAGTTGTCTATAAATCTACAGAATGTTTTTACCCATAAAATAACTACAAATACAGATACATATTATACACAGTATGCGTGCTATATTTGAAATATTAATTTGTGTGTGTGTATAAATTAAACATTGTATACACAAAATTTCGATTTTAAAGGGAACTTTTATTTTGAAACATGGACTTCTTATTATTACCGGAAGTAGACTTTGTATGTTTGCGTTTCTATCCTGGAAGTGTAAATGTAATGTATCCGGCTTACTCGCGGCTGTACGTTTAAATGACCGGTTCTTTGTAGTTTTGAACTTTGAAAACAAACTGCAAAGTGCGTCTAGACGCGCGCTTTGCGGACCGCCCCGGAGAGGAAGCATGTCGTCCTTTCAGACACAGATAGCATCCATCATGGAGGCGCTGGTCAGTGCGGCCTTGGCTGAAATGAGGAAAGTTGTGAATGACGGGTATGGCGCGCTGCATGAAAACGCCGCGCAGGACGAAGCCAGAGAGTCTGCGGGGAGCCTATGCGAATTACGGATGGTAAGTTTGCGTTAGCAGGAAGGCGAAAGAAAAAGCAGCGGGCTAAGCACTATACAGGTGGTGCAGATGACCATGGTCCTTATTCTCTCGGCTACATGCTACACTAATTAGGACTGGGCGATTCCGCCTTATAAACTGGGTAACTAACAAAGTGCCATTGTACTTTATAGTATAGTAGAAGCATTCATCCCCTTGTCGTTGTTTCCCGAGCTGTATGTAAGCTTCATTAAGTCAGCGCATTGTCTGTGTACCAGGCTTACACAGGTTTAGATGTAGTGCAGCGTGTTGGTGGTGATCTCCCTATATGCCCGCACTGGCGCCTGGGACGGCGGATCACGTGGCCGTGTTGTTGTAGCCAAAGCTCCCCTTACAGCCTTATAATATAATGCTTTATAATACCAGTGGCAGGTACGCATGTGATCCAAGACGGGCAGTGGTGTGACAGAACGGGCACATTCTGCACCCACATCCCACAATGAACGTCCCCCCCACAAATCCCCCCTTTTTTAACAAAACTAACGCTTCGATTGTGCAGTGTATATTCTTGCACTGATGTCCATTTGACAATGTAACGTTACGAAGCATTACATTTATTTTGTCCTCTAAACACCAATTCTGCTACTTTGAGTCCGAACCAGCCAGTCCAGTTCTGCATGAATAATCTTCTTATTTTTGGAATTTCACACATTCTGTCAATAATTGGATAAAACTGATCTATTTGACATATTTTTCAAATATGTATCTGTAATAATTATGTACACCCAAGGATGTGTGTTCCTTAATTGGTAAAAGTATGACTCAAGAAATTAATTACAGTTTTTTGTCCTTTCTTGGATTTTCTTGTTTAGAGGGCACTGCAGACCGCTCTTCTAAAGTACTTAGAAAGAGGCTTATTGGTGTGAACTGCCACTCGAACTGAGTTTTGTTGTGGGTTTTGTATGCCAGTTCTAAAAGCTTCTTGTGTTAACTTTTATTTGTTCAAATGTGTGCTTAAAGTCATGTTACATTTTCTTATTTTTTAGACCCACTTAGCCTCCATAATGGGTATTCTGGCTCAGGATGCAGTAAACAAAATCTGCAGTCTTTTCAACAAAGACTCTGCCATGGTACTTTTCGAAATGACAGAGTACCGGAATGAAAATGAAGTGGGGAAGAGTGAAGTACAGATGCTGGATCAGGGACTGAGGATTGTGCAAGGAAGTGCAGAGGAAGCCGAAAAATGTGTGAACTGCCTTTCTGTCGGAATTCAAGTTGGCAGTGAATTAAGACCTGCAGTAACGGGTTAGTGGCTGTGTGTTGCTGCTACTTGTATTCAGATATATTCTGATTTTTGAAATGTTACCTGCACAAATTCTTTACCTTTTACCTGACCTAGTCCTTCTTTATGATGTCCTTGTTTAATTGTAGACTGTACATTAATTAATTGTACATTAGTTAATTGTACATTCCTTTCCACATTGTCTCAGAGAAGGAGGGCTCTCCCATCACCAGTGGAAGCAAAGACACTGAGTCCTTACATGTGGAGGAGGAAAATAGTACTTTTCAGACTGTTGTCATGATGGATGAGGTAGGTCTAAGCATGCATTCCTTAAAGTCAATGCAAAACTCATTTTTAAAATTAAATATATGTTGTCACCTACAGGGATACATGTATAATATATGGTATGTCCAGCTCACATTAAAAACAGTCCATTACAAAGACAGAGATTAGGGTGATATGATTGTTATACTTTGTGTAACTGCTGTTTGCAGTTCGGAGAGGCGGAGGACCGGATTGAGTCCATCATCATCAAAGAGGAGGGACTTGAGGAATGTTTGGAAAGCAGCGTTCCAGACGAGGGTTTGAACATCAGTGTGGAAGGTAAGCAGATGGTAAAATACTAAATAGTCATCCTGTTTGGTATATCAAAGTAATTCAGTAAGAACGAATTTGTGCTTGAAATGACCTTAATGTCTCTGGCTTCTAGAGCCAGAAGGTATGCGGTTAAGTGCAACTGACATGTGAATTAAGGGTTATATTTACATGTATTTGGGGAGAAATGCAGCCACAGTATCTATTTTGACTTGACAGTACATAAAGTGTGTAAGTTATGCGTGAACAATAAATTATTTTTCTTGTGTAAACTATAATTGGGCAGGACTGGCTATCTGGTATACTGGGCATTCTCATGGTAGGCCACTGAGTTTGTGGGACAGCCAAAATTAATAGTGGGGGCCCCCAAGGAATGATTTTTAATCCCAGACCAGCCCTGGGCTACTGATATTCAAAATACTTGTTTTTTTGGAAGAAGTTTGTCATGAAAGAGCTTCTGGGCAAAGTTAAAAGCCCTTGGTTTTAATTTGATCGTATTTGTGTACGTTGGGGATGGGATTTCTTGTACTTGAATTTTATTGATAAGCAAGTTAAATGTTTTGCTTATTATATGATCAGCTTTGATTACTCATCTTGTAAGTTTTAAACACGTTTTTGACATCAGCAGCATTTCTTCAGCACACTCCAAATATCTGCTTATCTAATTATGTGAATGTAAATGACTTTTAAAAATTAGCTGCGCATACTGCTTCTGCAATAGGCCTTGCTATTATAAGAGATTTTAAAATGTAACTATTTAACCAAAATATATAAATCCATAGAAGCTTGCAGAAGCTTTGAAAAATATTATTTATTTTTACTATTAGAAAATATTATGGTAAATAACTGTATACGTTTCTTAGAACAGTGGGGTCTCAATAATTTTTTTCTTTATTTAATTTGATGGCTAATAAAGTAAATATATCTAAAATGATCTCAAGTGACTGATGGTCAGACTCCTTGATTCCTTTACTGGAAAGTATTTACCATATTTCCCTGAAAATACGACATAACCCGCAAATAAGCCCTAGCTTTATTTTCAGGCTGCTCTGTAATATAAGCCCTACCCCCAAAATAAGCCCCATTAAAGATCGTCAGCTGACAAGTAAGGCGCAGCTGACTCTAAGGAAGCCGGACAGACAAATTTAGTACGTCCATTGCAACAAATGACAGACACATTAAATTCTAAAATAATTATTATAATACAATGATAATACTGGAGAGATGATAATAAAATATAAATTAGTGATATCATTGACATTAATACTTAAATAATAATATAAATCATAATTAGGTATTTGTAAATACCCAAGCGGGAGCTTTTGGACGAAAGATAAACGTCTATGTAAACAGATGCCAAATGACCGATTGGAGTACAGATGCAACACATGAATGACTTACGCACTCGATAATGAACAGACATGACTTTGTCTAATTGTCCCCTGCGCATATTTTTGTTGCCAACTCCTGTCTCGTAAGTCTTCAGTTAGCACTTGATTTAATATTTTTACCCCCAGACAAGATGGGTGCAAAAAGAAGGAGCTATTCCGTCGAGTACAAGAAAGCAATCGTGGAGGACTCCCTTGGCAAGAATCTCACGGCTTTCTGCAAAGAGAAGAAGCTGGATCTCCGAATGGTCCGAAAATGGCGGGCAGAGTACGATAACCTCAGTCGACAGGTGGACAAGGGAAGTGCTAAGAAGCACAAGTGTGGATCAGGTCGGCAACCATTATTTCCTGAGCTGGAAGACATCGTCTGTGAATGGATTGCTGACAGGAGATCAAAGGCTTTGGTGGTGCACAGGGCTGATATTCAAGCATTTGCCCTTGCAATGGCATCACAGTTAGAAATATCCCCAGAAGAATTCAAAGCATCACAACACTGGCTGGATGGCTTCCTTCAGCGATATGAACTGTCCCTAAGAGGATCGACAGCACTGTTCAAGCTGGAAGACACTGAAGTTATTAAACGCGCACTTGCATTCAAGTCCTTTGTTGATGGCATCGACTTTCCTAAATACCAACTTTCCAACATGATTGCTATGGATGAAACTGCAGTGTTCATGCGCCAAGGATCTCAAACGACAATTGATCAGAGGGGTGCCTCGTCAGTCTGCATTCCCTTCGCTGGTCACGGGAGTGCGCGTCTTACCTGTATTTTGGCAATTCGTCTGGATGGAACGAAAGCCCCGCCTCTAATTATCACTAAGGGCAAGAAGGAAAAGGTTGAACGTGTTTCAGGCATTTATGTTCTTGAAACCGAAAAAGCTTGGTGCACACAAGCAGCATTAAGGAAGTGGGTCGATTTAATGCTGCCGCTTGGTTTGCGAGGCGGCCAAAGAGGTCTGCTGGTCTGGGATTCCGCCAGCACTCACCGCGCTAAAGACATGAAGAACTTCCTTGCAGAGAGAAGAATAGATCAAATAATGATTCCCGCAGGAATGACTGCCTATCTCCAGACTCTTGATATTGCAATAAACAAGCCATTCAAGGACCATTTGTGCATGGAAGTCAATGACTACATTGAAAACAGAATGGAGAGAAATCAGCATGGAAGCTTTGTGAGGCCTAATCTGCAAGAGGTTGTGACTTGGGTGAAGAATTCGTGGGATAAAATCACGGACGGCTGTGTTGCCAGTGCACTACGAGCAGGCTACATGGACAAGAAGTGCTCATTTAAGGAGAGCTCTATTGCTGGACATGAGAGATTGGGGCCATTGGTTCTACAGGAAATGGAGTCGCAAGCAATTCAGGCCGGAATTCAGGGTTTGGAAAGTTATAACGATGTTCCAGAAGAAGATGACATGACTGTATTTGAATAAATGTAGGTTGTTGTACATGAATAAATATAAGACATTCCCTTTAAATAAGCCCCATTGCATCTTTTGGAGGAAAAATTAATATAAGGCCCGGTCTTATTTTCAGGGAAATATGGTATATAAGGCAGGGTTAGGCAACCTTGATCCTAGAATGCCGGTATCCAGCAGGTTTTCTATCCTACCCGATGAGGGTATCTGCCTGGGATCAGGTGTGCTTCATCAGAGACCAGGTAGGATGGAAAACCTGCTGGATTCCGGCACTCCGGGAACAGGATTGCCTAACCCTGATATAGTTGCTGTTATAATTTATAACTATGCTCTCAGCATGTAGTTCTGTAGTTTGTTTACAGGAAGTTGAGACAAATGGTAGTTTTTGTGCTTTTTTTCAGGAGTTGTAGAACTTTGTACTGAGGAGAGACATCCGATTGATCACCAGGAGGGCGAGGAGGGGTCCGGTGTTAACCCAAATCTAACCGAGGAAGAGAATGTAGAGGTTCTATCTACACACTCAAATTTCAGTATTAAAAAGTCCCTTGGCAGTAAGGATTCCCAGAAATCAAAGAACTGCTTGAAAATGGGATCCAGAGCTGGAAAAGGAAACAAACACTATAGCTGCACACATTGTAGGAAGAGTTTTGGGAGGCTAATTGATCTTAAAGCGCATCGGATTATTCATGCAGCAGAGAAGCCGTTTACCTGCACCCAGTGCGGGAAGAGCTTTGCACTAAAACGTAGTCTTAAAATGCATTTCTTAATTCACACAGGAGAGAAACCATTCAGTTGCGTTGAATGTGGAAAGTGTTTCAATCAGAAAAGCCTGCTGAAACAACACCAGAGTATTCACAAAGGGGAGAGATTGTTTAGCTGTGACATCTGTGGTAAACGTTTCAATCGTGCATATGGCCTTAAGAAGCACCAGATAGTCCACACAGGAGAAAAGGCATTTCGTTGTGATATATGTGGGAAGAGTTTCAGTATTGCAGGTAATCTACATAGACACCAGCGCATTCACACAGGCGACAAGCCATTTACCTGTTCCACGTGTGGGAAGAGTTTCAATCAGAGCAATACTCTTAAAGCCCACCAGCGAATTCACACAGGAGAGAAGCCGTACAGTTGTATAACATGTGGACAAAGTTTCAATCAGAAAAGTAGAGTCAAAGTACATCAGCGAATTCATGCGGAACATGTTTCTGGGAGCTGCAGTTGTGTTGTTTGTGGGGTAAGTTTCGGTTCCATGCGATCTCTCAAAGCACATCAGCAGGTCCATGCAGGTGAGAAGCCGTACAAGTGTGCAGTGTGTGGAAAGTCCCTAATATCTACAAACTCTCTCAAAATGCATCAGCAGATTCATACTGGGGAAAAGCCATACAGTTGCACTATATGTGGAAAGGGCTTTAGGGTTGCCAGTTATCTAAAAATACACGAGCAAATTCACACTGGACAGAAATCATTTAGTTGTAATCAGTGTGGCAAGAGTTTTACACAACAAAGTAGTCTTAAGACGCATCAAAATGTTCACACGGGAGAGAGGCCATTTAGCTGTGATATCTGTGGCAAGAGTTTTAGCATTTTGGGCAATCTAACTAGACACCAACGAATTCATACAGGGGAGAAACCATTTAGCTGTACTCTTTGTGGTAAGAGCTTTAATCAGGGCAACAGTCTAAAAGCCCATCAGCAAATTCACACAGGAGAGAAACCGTATATGTGTGATAAATGTGGAAAGAGTTTTTCCTACTTAAGAAACCTGAAAGAACACAAGTGCCTTTATAGTTAACTTATTTTTATATGTTACATGGGAGATTTGTTGGCCGATTAATTCCTTCAAAAGGCACCACCAAGCGAGAAAACAGAATTGCTTTGTGTGGTAAATTGATGGGTGCTGTTTGCTTGAAATGAAAGTTTCTCAAAGCATTTGTATCGTGCAAAATCACACGAATATTAATCCGTAGCAGCAAAAGTGTGAAATTCCCAGGGAATGGCCAGTTTAAGTGATGGGTTCTGTAAGTGATGGCCCACAAATGTTTTCTGAGCGTGTCGTTTTAGAGACAGGCTTCAAGCTGGTATTCCATTGATCCTCTACAATGGAAGTTTGTGTTCACTGATGTAATAAAGCGTTTTCATACATTTGGTCGAAGTTCTTCATGTGTATTGTTTCATACTTTTCTTATATCATCTGACCAGTAAGCGAGCTACTCTGATTCTGCTGCGTAATGTTTCAAATAAATGGATAATTACAATAGCACAACTGTATACCAAACATCTTTCATTTCAGATTGTAGTAACATGACCTCTCTTGTGGCATGTTCTACATTTCTTAATTTGTTTTTTCTTTTTTTATATAGAAAATGTGTAATCCAAAGCGATCTAATGAATAGTTAAGGGGAATCCAATCCAAATTCACCAGTACTCTTTCTCCTATTTCATTAGGACATCTACAAAGTGTCGTTGCATTTTCAATTTTAAGTTTCTGGTGACAGTTTACCACAAACAAGTAAAATTTATATCACATAGAAAAATATATTTCTGTTCAATATATTTGTTAAAGTCACTTACACTAGTAAAATGTCAATGTTTCGTAAAAATATTGGTAATTGCTCCTTAGTGTCAAGCTTGCGGCGGGATGAACGACCCATAACTGCAGGCTGCTGGGTTTGAAACCCTCCAAGGGGCGATTATTCACCAGGATAGGGGGAAATACGGGAGCAAGAGCGACAGCAATCACGAAAGGCATTGACAATAACCGACAAGGGAGACTGGACTCAGACTCAGACTCAGGGCTGAACATCAGGGACTAAACACAAGGCAGGTGTGCGGGGTCAACAAGCGGAGTAAGACATGAGGCAAAACACAACAAGGGGCAAGTGCAGCCAATCAAGCCCCGCCTGAGGGCAGAACCAGGGAAACGACGCGGAGGGCGGGGCTGAGCATGACACTTAGTGGAATGAAGTGGAATGATTCAAATGGATGCTGGAAAAGCAACTGTTATGTATAATGCAAATCTCTCATGGGATTTTTGCAATCTCCGTCCCAAGCGTCACTGACACAGCTGTATTGGTGCAAAACCCACAATTCAGTTCCAGTGCTCAAGAGCAGAAGTATGGAGGACCGCAAAAATCCCTGCATGTCATTCTTGCCCCGCCCAAAATATCCAGGATGCACGAACTGATCCACGATTCATTGCATCCCAGGTTCATTCTTTGGAGGCAAGTTAGCAAGAGCACTCTTGCCAAGAACGCAAGTCTGATGTTTGTTTTCTTGGTATTGAAAAACGCTGCGGGTTTTTATGGCACCGACGAGAATGTGCAGTGCCTCCAAATTTGAGAAATTCAAGACGATGTTTGTCGACAACCAAAAGATGCGTCAATATTTAAGGAAACTTGATTGTTTGAGAGGAAGGAAAAGTTATGTCATTTTCATAACAATGAAATGAGAAGACAGGAAAAGAGTTGGTGAAGCCTAGGCTTTTAATGCATTTAAAAAACATTATTTTCACTGACCAGAAGTTAAATCAGAATGTGTCATCACTTCAGGTTAATGCAACAATGAGGTTTCCTTTAGCAGGATGGGCACCAAATGGTTGGGTATATTTCTCACTGTGCTTGTGTGAATTGGCTCCAGGCTTGCTGTCCGTTACTGCATTACATGGTTATGGAAGACAGCTGAATGTATATTTTGTGAAAAGTCAACATTTAGTCTTATTTGTTCGGTTAATTATTGTTAAGCTCTGTGCCTGTGATCGGAAGGTCGCTGGTTCAAGCCCAGCCTCCAGCTGTCTGATCAATAAAGTGTATATTACTTAAAAGGATAGTCATAGCTGAGCTAGTAAACCAGTGTATATGAGTTAAAATTACCTGCATATATGTTATAGTTGAAGAAAATAACCCTTTGATAGCAATCATTTCTTCTGAGTTGAATGAGTTGAATTGAATGAGTTGAATGTGTCCAGCAATAACAGTGTAAGCCCTGGAGGCAGAGATGGGATGAGCATTTTATGGGATGAGCATTTTATGTCTATCTCAGCCTGTTAACACCATCCACATCAGTGATTTCCTCAAAAACACTAGTAGGATATTTAGTGCTTCCTAGTCTGGGAAATTTATTTTCGGATTACTTTCCTTGTACTTCGACTCATTTTCTTTAAATTCGTTTGTTCTCATGTGAATCAGAATTTAGTCTTGAGTGCAAAGCTTGCCCGTGTTAGTCATGTCCCGTCTGTTGAAGGTCATTTGTTCCGTAGGTTGTGACTAAAAAGCGCGTAACAAGGTGTGGCTGCAGCTAAAATCCATAGACTGATGTAGTCTACTGTAGCCACACTGTCGTTCATATATAAATATACAGCACTGTCCAAATAATAAATAATTTTTATGTTTGTGTAAAACTATGATTTTATGCCTGTCAGAGCATGTAATCTTAACCAGCTTAATCCTCTTCTCACCTCACTGCAGCATTTGCAGTTAATACCCAATATTGTGTTTGCCCAACAGCACGCTTTGTCTGGCTAATGAATATTCATTCATTCCTTTCCCTGAATCTCTGCAAAAAGCTTAAACTCTTAAACCAATAATATCCGTTTATTTATTGAGCTAAAAGTTTTACTCAAGATATTTAGGTAGTATTTCCGTAATTTTCCTCTTTGGAATTTCAAATTACTGCCATGATACTCATTGTAGCTCATAGTAAGTTTGCCCCAGAAATACTTCACTTTATAAATTTATATAAAAATATATATTTTTAAATAAATATTTCACTACCTTGAGTTTGTTTCCTTCAGTTTTAATGGAGAATCTTAACTTTAATTAAACAAGCATCTTTATGTTGTCGATGCAACTACTCCGTACTCTGACTGGCTGACCACTCTCGGACCAAACAATACATTTTCCCATAATGAAAAAATACATTATTATGAGCCTAGCTGTAAATATTTGTGGTGGAGTCTTGCAACAACGGTGCAGACGGAGGTGCTGCTTACGTATTGCCATCGACACTGTAAACATAGACGTGTCCAAGGATATCTCTCGCCATTTGTTTAAATTTGTTTGACATCCAAATAATAGGAAGAAAAAAACTGTGATGTTTAATTCCAACCATCTGCGTATGCAGGAGACTTTATTTATCTGGCCGTCTCGCTGGGAGGGGAAATCTAGCTGGCACGCAGTGGGCTGTATTCTTGGTGCTAGCTTATCTCTCCTGTCATCTCTGGTCTTCCTCTTCTATTTGGGGAGGCCTGTTTTTCTCACAGGGAAACAGGTTAACTGGATTAATTCAATTTTTCGCACAACAATTTGCACTTTTTCTTAAGTCTAACCAGATAAAAGTTTAATCCATACACTTATTGAGACGCACACATTAAACTACTCCCAAGTGGGAATGCTACATGTTTCTAAACGTTTCGTTGTTTGTCAGTTGTTTGTAAATGTTTGTTTTGTCTTCGTATTTGTCAATGAAATATACTGTGTTCGAAATACTTGTTTAAAATTCAACATAGCTAATGGATACACAGTAGACAATGCATTTAAAAATCGGTTGAATATGGGATACTGCGTGAAATCGGTCGAAACAGGAGATATTATATACTGAAGACTTGCATTCGATAGCTAGCCTGCAGTAGTGTTATGAAATAAAATTATGCTTTATTTCTGTTATTTCTGTTCTGTTTCTGTTACTTCTGTTATGTTTATTTCAATAGCAATGCACTCTTTCTAGGAGCAATAAGGTGCAATAAACAAGTAGTGCAAATGCAGGTATTAACCAAATTATGAGTTAAATACAGTATGGAAAATTACTCTGGTACTAATTGTACAAATGTGTTTGGGCAGAAACATGACAATTGACGTTATCACAGGAAACAAAAACAAAGAGCCATATATATACTCTAGGATGTTATGTAAAGATAAGAGGAAAAGCAGGAATGCAGAGCTGATATAATTTTTCTCCCTGCAAAAGTCTGCTCATGTCTTTAATATGCCTGACTCTGCTCTCAGTAAAACTCTAGATGAAATCGCGAATTATTTTAGCAGTCAGATTTAACATCTGAGGTCATTCCGGTGATCAAAGCTGACATGATGCATGAATATACAATGAAAACTGTGTATATTGCAGGGATACAAACTAGACACTCTGGGCAACATTAATTCTTTTATTGTAGCCTGGCAGGGTTGAACTAATATTAAATGTTGGCCCTGGACTTTGCGTACCCCACAGCCCCATGGTGAATATTGGTGACCTGGAGTAGGGGGCCTGGTGGGGAGCGGGGGTGGGCACATACCCATCAACCCGCTGGGAAAATGCCTGGTGTACCAGATTGCCAGTCCAGCCCTGCAGCCAGGATACCAAATGTACAATTCTTGCCAGTGAGCACAATTTAGTAATTCAGTAAAAAATGATACTATGCCATCCATCTCAGAGAAGCTGGGCAGATGGGCTGTCTCTGGAAGTGAACACAACGGCATCAAAAAATTACGCTATAAATACCAGTGAGTCAAAAGCACATAAGCTTCAGTGTCGCACAGGGTGGGCAAACGGACATCCTCTATAACAGTGTGTTTACTATGAAGTAAGAATACTAAGAATACTAGTAAGAATGTTTCTATAACCGTGCAATATTACTGGACTGCAAAAAATAGTAACATTGCCTTGCAGAGCTGAACGTACCAGACATTTCAGTTGTGGCGGTACAAGAGTGTTGAAGAAATATGTCTTAATATGGTATGATTTTGTGTGTTATGTATACATATGTGTATAATAATAATTTAAAAGTTTACGATTGGTAATAGCATGTAATAATATATTGTATAGTGCAATGTGATGGGCTGGCACCCCATCTTGAACCCTGCTTTGTGCCCGTAGTTTCCGGGAAAATATGTGCAAGGCGTCATCGTCACTTTTCACTGAGAATATCTGATATATTCCATTTGGGCGGTTGGCTTTAAATGTACTTTATTTTACTAGAGCCAACTCTCAGAAACTATTTTGCAGTTCAAGAGTTAAGTTCAGGGAAAACAGTGTTAGATCTGACTGAGCTATGGCGATGGTCGCTCACCTCCAGCTCCTCATGACCTTCTGCTCCATTGTTTGCTTGAGTTGGTTGTGTTCTTCACTCTCTTGTGGACTCAGGAAGAGGTGTTACCTCAGGTTTGAGTTTCCTGTAAATATCTGGGTTCACCGAGTAACATCATACCTCTCTTATCAACCACAACATATCGCCTCCTTCAGCCGCCTCTCCACACTGAACTCCTGAACTGGTCAGTCAAAGACTGTCTGTCAGCCAGAGGCACTGCTGACATGATACCTCATTTCTCTGGCTCCAGAAGGACACAGTGTTTCAAAAAGCATCTGGTCAAAACACTAACGGGACAATTAGGCTTAAGATACATTCTATTCATAGCTAAAACCAAAGTATGTTTCTTAATATGAGATATTGTGATTCAAATTGGATGCATGTAACGATCCGATCAATGATGTAATGTAACGAGCAGGACATTTTTTGTTATTGCCTATTTTAAAATTATATAAATTTGTTGTGCACTATTACATCAAACTGTTCTGTTCAAATGGTGAGACCATGTTGTCAG
>JAODKN010000038.1:7310144-7321989 GCA_026774425.1 Petrocephalus zakoni
TATTTTAAAATTATATAAATTTGTTGTGCACTATTACATCAAACTGTTCTGTTCAAATGGTGAGACCATGTTGTCAGCATAAGCTTTTTTGGTCATCAGCTGCTAGTCAGGATATCACTGAAAAAGGAACAAGTGGGCTATATTATCAGGAAAATTCCTGATTTTCTATTTGCTTGGCTTATTTACCTGTCCTTCTAAAACCAGAAGCTCTGCAAATACAAGTTTTGGTAGCACTGTAATTAAAGCTGTCATATATAATGCACTATAGATACCTGTATAATGCATTTTAATGGACTGTATAGGACTTAAATGTTGATTAATAGACCGGTTTAGTAGTTCTCCTTCTATAATGCATTCACCTTCATAATGTAGATTAATTAAGTGTGGGTATGAGAATTAAGGCTGCATTGTACTACATTCATAATGAATAATAAACATGTCTATACCACATTATGATTTAAAAAAATAGTTATGCCCATGTTTATAATATGTTTCTAATGTTTTATGAATGCATTATAATGTGTTATGAAGGTGTTTCTAGATTATCGACATGGCATTCAGAGAAACTTGGAAATACGATGGAAATATGATGAATCTTAACAAAGCTTCTGGTTAATTAGATTGTCCACACTGGAGTCAAAATTATTAAGTGGGTCATGACTTCTAAAATTATTCTTTATATTGTTTCAAGTTGTAAAGATTACCCGTCTTGAAGCATTATGAAGGACAATGAATAACACTCCCGACTGGTAAACAGGTGGGCTTCAGTGGAATTCGTCCTGCGTTTCTGTGATGTCTAGTAATTAATCTAGAAATGAAAAGTGTCAGAAATAAGTTTAAATGAGTTCAAGATTTCTGCCATCAGTGCCCTTTCGGTTAACCGCACACTCTCAAGGGACCTGCGAGCTGTCTCGTGTTTATAAGAGAAATTCCTTCCTTTGTTTACCTTCTCCAAGACCTTCTGACGTTCTGCGGCGGCAGAAATAGCAAAAGACATGTCACTTAGATGAAAACCGCTTTCCTTTACTTGACAGCAGTACATCCTGAGTACCACCTTCCCCAAAAGAAGGTCAGGAAGCAGTGATAGATCTTCCCCCAGCATGTCCTTTGCTCAGTAGATACACGGTCTGTCCTCAGAATTTGCTGTTGCATACTCAACCTTGCCCTAGAATATCTATGATATAAACTCTTGCCTTTACTTGTAACTATAAAACCTTTTTCTGAACATCAACAGTATCAATCAAGTAGGCTTATGTTCCATTTGCTCAGTATCTGGCCACTTTATTTTCTTATATGATTACCTTTACCAGACATCCAAGCCACAAGTCTGGTCAAAAGTGTATTTTGATTAGCTGTAAGTGCTTACTTAATAAAATAAATAACAAACCACCTATTGTTAGATGAGAACAAAAACACATGAAATACGTAAACCATCTTTTTGACCTTACAGTAATTCTTTAATAAAAATGACACGTCGGTGTATTGTTTATGTATTTAATTCAGTATTATCATTTTGGCCTCTGGGTGGAGGAGGGCATTGTGTTTCTTAATGATCCACAGAGGTATGAACTCTGGGTAGGGCCAACCTTTGGCGAACAGGACTGTGTGGAGAGACCAGACCAGCTACAATCCAGCAAAGACCCCAAATGAAATGTGCTATTAAGTGTACCCTGCTTGGAACCGGTTTAGTAAGACCCACCCCTGGAGGCAGGGCTGGGGGTAGATATTCATTGGTGAGAAGAGCCACCCATGTGACCCATCCAGGCATGGCCTACAGTGGGTATGGTGCTATATAAATAAAGCCCCTGTGTCTGTCCCCACACATTTTTGCGCTGTTCTGTATTTTTGTATTTGTTATGAAGCCCTCTCCATGTCATTGCAATTCCATGTTGCACCATGCTGTTTTGGGCCAGTTTATACCCGTACATGGATGGCATGACAATGAAGCCCACTTGACTTGACTTGAGCCATCTTGTGGGCTCACCACCTGCGAGGTGAAAGGTAGGGGCTAAGTGCAGTGCCATTTGAGTGGCAGGCCTGACTGGATGGACGGATGGATGGAGACATAGAACATTACGGCAGAAAACAGAATCCTGCACGCAGCTTCTCGTACTGCTCAGGTTTTCTCCAGGTGCAGTAGTCATTTGGTGTAAGTGCAGCTGTCATTTGGTGTAAAACAGGTGTCAACTAATGTAGATACCCAGCTCATGATAGTGGTCAGCTTTGAATTTTGTATTTTTTATTTATTTTTGAATATGTAAGTACATTCACATGAGGTGAAATTTATTTGTTATATATACAAACATATATTTGTATGTGTACATACACACAGTATACATATACAGTGTGTGAACATATATATGTACACACACACAGCTTTGGAAAAAATTAAGAGACCGCTCCATATTTTTTTAAAAATCTGCATTGTTAAATCCAGGCTTAATCCTGGTTCTGCTGATAGAAGGCTACATTGCATGGCAGGCTGACTCCAGGCTTAAAGTTTCTAAGACGGCGGTACACTAGAACAAAGTGATAGCAGAAGATACTGGCAGTGAGCAGACACCAGCCAGGTAGGGGGGAAGCGATTTTCAAATGCCAGAGATGATCGTCAACTTATCCAGCAGTGCCTCATAAATCAGAGGGTGACCTCAAGTGACCTTTCAAAAGAATGAGAGACATTGCGTGATGTGATGTGCATGGCTAGGACAGTTCATAACAGGCTCTTAGAAGCAGGACTGAAGACCCATAAAACAAGGAAGGAGCCCTTCGTCAATAACAAGCAGGGAAGTACCAGGTTGGAGTTTGTAAAAAAAAAAAAATAATAATAAAAAAATTCGTATTTTACACAGCCGCAGACTCATAAACAGAGAGATAAGTAAAACAAAAAAATTTGCTATATACAGTGTATATATAAATTTTCTGTATTAGTGGCTTATCTGCTATGGGAATACGTCCATGCACTAAACAGCTTCCCCAGTACAGGGTCACAGGGGGCCTGTCCCAGGAAACACAGGGCACAAAGCAGTGGAACGCAGGGGGCACGCTGAACAGGATGCCCTTCTCTATTTTTTTTATTAAATTACAATTTTTTTGCTAAATGTTTATATAACATTAAATGCTATATATATATGTATAGATGTGTGTGTATATATATATATATATATATATATATATTCCTTCAAAGTTTGATTTCATACAGAAATTTGTGTTTTATTTTCATTATACAGTGACATTCATGCAGTGACAAAATGAACAGGATGTTGTTCGTCTGCACATTCTTATGCAGGTCAGGTTTTCTGAATACTTTGATCCTGCGGTTTTTGAAGATCTGCTGACACCACAACTTTTGCATATCTGTGAATCTGCAGTAACCCACACTAGCGTCCTCATCATGCAAAGCATTACAATGGCCCTAAAAATGAAATCTCATGCATTACTTTCCTAGTAGCCTATGGAAATCAGTTGAATAAAACCAAAGGACCAGCGGAAATTAACATGGAATTAAAAGTGAAAGGAAAAACGATACATTTGAAAAGCTCAGGTTTCACACTTAGCAATGCAGTTTTGTTTTCGCAGCTTACAAGTTACATCAGTAATAATCTATAGCATATCATGAACTTATGGTCCTATGAACAAAATGGACAACAAATCCATGAATGAGCTGAATATCTACATATGATGACATTCACAAGTCAGAAGCCCAGTATAGTGGCATCAGTAACATCATCATCTGCATTAATAGCACAGCCGTAATGCGGCACGCAGCTCCAGTACAATGCCTTTGGAACGATGATGGAAGGAATCTTGCCTGCGACAGAGATGTATTGACAACGGAGCATTTTGGATGGTCTTGCAGCTTTTGGGAATATTTCTTGACCCAGCTGCTAAGGTACACTGTTGAGCTACAGTTGCAGTCCCAGGGGTTCCCCTCAAGATGAATAGCCCTGAGGGACTTCAGAGGCTCAAGTGTCCCATTTGCCAGTATCTTGAGGTGGTTGTTTTTAAGAAACAGCTCCTGAAGTTGGTTAAGGTTCTGAAAGAGCTCAGATGGAAGCCACTGAAGCTGATTATTATCCAAGTCAAGGTCCCGAAGCCTTGATAGAGAAGCAAATATATGTTTTGGCATGGAGGTCAACTGATTGTTATTGAGAAACAGCTTTTGGAGATTTATCAGTGAGTGGAAGGTGTCTGGCTGGAGCTCCTTAAGTTGGTTAAAACTCAGTTGCAGCTCCTCCAGTTTTGTCAAATTCTTGAAATTGTCTGGGCTCAGTGTGGTTAGGACATTGTTGTCCAAATCAAGGACTTTAAGATTGTGAAGGTCTTTGAGTAAACCTGTTGGGAGCTCCTTTATTGAATTCATGTTAAGTATAAGTTCTTTTAAGCTCCCAAGGCCAGTGAATGTTGTAGGTTTGAGAATTGATAATAAATTGTTATTCAGGTTGAGTTTCCGGAGTTTCTTTGCACCTTTAAAGGCATTATCGGGGAGCTGAGTAATGTTGTTATGATCTAGCTGCAGTGCTTTGAGGTTACTGGTTTTATGAAAGATTTTCCTGGGAATGCTTGGCAAGTTGTTGTTATCCAAGTGAAGGCGCTTGAGTATTTTGAGTCCATGGAACAGAGCCAGAGGAAGGTTTGAAAGTCTATTGTTATTCAGCTGCAGTTCTCTAAGCATAACTGTGTTGTTGAAGATTTCAGGAGGCATCTGAGAAATGTTGTTGCTGTCCAGGTAAAGTTCCTTAAGCATTGCTAAGTTATCAAACAAACCTACTGGAAGAATGCTGAGCTCATTGTGGTAAAGGTCTAATGTTTCCAGCTTGTCCAGGTCTTTGAATAAGTCGGAAGGAAGTGACTGAATCTTATTATAACTGAGATAGAGCCTACCTAGCTTAAATAAACCTCTCAGGGCTCTGTCAGCTAGGCTCATCAAATTATTGTTGCTCAGATCTAGGATCTGTAGTGACCTAAGACTTGCGAAGGCATTTTCCGGGATGCTGTTGAGAAGGTTCTTTTGAAGATACAGGTTCTGAAGTTGGGGGAGATCCTTGAGGGCAGCCACTGGCACAGACACAAGCTTGTTACTGCTAAGGTCCAGATGTTGTAACGTCACCGCACCCTTTAGTGATTCATTTGTTAAACTACTAATACTATTCCTGGATAAAATTAAATGTGTTAGATTTGTGGTGTTTTCAAATATGTTTTCTTCCATTTTCTCTGTTGTCATGGCTATGTTTTGTGGACTCAAAGTGGTAAGCAGGTTGTCATCCAAATGGAGCACCTGAAGAGCTTTCAGGTTTTTAAGCAAACCTACTGGGAGCCTTTCTACTTTGTTCATATTGAGTGAAAGCTCTTTCAGACTTCCGAGGCCGATGAATAAGGTGTGTTGGAGGACGTTTAAGAAATTGTTGTTGAGTTTAAGTATCCTGAGTTTGCTCAAGTCTTGAAAGATGTAGGCAGGTAGGTTGCTAAAGTTATTATGCTCTAACCTCAGCTCCAAGAGGTTATTGGTTTTATTGAATATATTAGGGGGTAATCTGGATATTTTGTTAAATTGCAGCTGAAGATCCTTTAACATTGTCATGTTGTCAAACAAAGTGTCTGGCAGAAAGATTAGCTCATTATGGTTAAGCTTCAGAATTTCTAGTTTGTACTGGTCTTGGAATGGATCAGAAGGAAGGAATTGAATGCTATTAAAACTGAGATCCAATCTACCCAGCTGAAACAGTCCTTCTAGGGCGCTCTCAGCTATAATTTTGAGGTTATTATTGCTCATATCCAGGTTTTGTAGTGACCGAAGATTTGCAAAGGCACTTTCTGGAATGCTCGTGAGTCTGTTGTTTTGGAGATATAGGTTCTGGAGATGGGGAGTGTCCAGGAGAGCAGCAATTGGAACAGATGTTAACTGATTCCTACTAAGGTCCAGATAGCGCAAGCTTATGCATCCTTTCAGCGTTCCATTGCTCAAATCATTAAGGTTGTTTCTGGACAAAATTAATTTAGTCAGATTGGTTGTTTTGTCAAATATGGCATTTTCCAGTTCCTCTAAACTGATTACTTGACCTGTGTTGACTGGTTTTACAGTGGTCAAAACATTTTTATCCAAATCAAGTACTTTGAGATTGTGTAGGTCTTTAAGTAACCCCGCTGGGAATGTCTTTATCTTATTTGTATTTAGGCACAGCTCTTTCAAGCTTCTGAGGCCAGTGAATAGAGTGGGCTGGAGGACAGATACATGATTGTGGTTGAGTTTCAGGATTCTGAGTTTTTTCAGATTTTGGAATATTGCAGAAGGTACAGAGCTAATATCATTGTGGTCCAGATGCAGCTCCTTTAGGCGTTTAGTTTTCCAAAAAATATCTAGGGGAATGTTAGAGATTTTGTTCTGTTGCAGCTGAAGTTCCTCTAACATTGTCAGGGGGTCAAACAATCCTCTGGGCAGAATTTTCAATTCATTGTGAAAAAGTTCTAATATCTCCAACTTCCCTTGATCCTTGAATATTTCAAAATGAAGATGCTGGAGTTTATTGAAACTGAGTTCCAGAATACCCAGTTTAAACAAACCTCTAAATGCTCTGTCAGCTAAATTACTCAGATGATTATTACTTAAATCCAAGGTCTGGAGTGACCCAAGATTTGCAAAGGCATTCTCTGGAATGCTGGTGATACGGTTTCTATGGAGATAGAGACTCTCAAGCTGTGGGGTATCCTTGAGAGCAGCCACTGGTACAGATGTTAGATGATTGCTGCTAAGATCTAGGTGACATAGGCTCACAGCACCCCTCAGTGATCCATTCGTCAAGGTCCTAAGTTTGTTCATGGACAAAATGAATTTTCTCAAATTTGTGGCATTTTCAAACACACCCTCCTGCAGCTCTTCTATGACATTGCCACTTAGATGAAGAACAGAAAGTTGAGAGGCACCCTCCAGTGCCCCAGACTGCAGACTGTGGATCTGGTTCAGACTAAGAATGAGTGTCGACAGGTTCTGAAATCCCCGAAGAGACCCAGATGGTAAAGTCTGAATGTCATTCTCACTGAGATCCAGTAGACTAAGCTTAGAAATATTGAAGTATTTCTGCCGGCCTGGGAAAAATGCTTTCAGGCCATTGGCCCTAAGAAACAGCTTATTGAGGTTCCTTGTCTGCTGAAAGACAAAGCTGGACAATGCTGCAGAGTCGAGTTTGTTCTTTGTAAGATCCAAAACCTGCAGTTCTTCCAGTCCATGGTTTGGAAGAAAATCGATTATGTTGTTAGAAAGGTAAAGATATTTGGTTCCAGGTGGTAAGGGTGGGATCTCTGTGAGTCCTCTGTCTTGACAGATGACAGTGAAGTTCTCTACACATCTGCACTGATCAGGGCACCCTCCAACCACTGGGACTAGAGCCAGAATAATACTCAGGATTTCCAACATGATTAAGTACTGTGAAGAAAGAATAAAACAGGGCCATTTTAGGAAAGAACAATATAGTTAATCCATACATCCATCTACCAACAACTTAGCCAGTATGGGGTGGGGGGTGTATACATATCATAAGGCATAAGGATTGTGTACACACTGGTTGGGATGGAAATACAAATATCCATCCATTTTCTGAAACCGGAGCCTATCCCAGGAGCTATGGGCATGAGGCAGGGAACATCCCAGGACGGGGGGCCAGGCCATCGCAGGGCACACTCACACACCATTAACTCCAATTAGCCTCAGCATGTTTTTGGACTGTGGGGGGAAACCGGAGCACCTGGAGGAAACCCCACGACAACACGGGGAGAACATGCAAACCCCACACAGCAATTATACTCGAGCCCTAGTCCCAGAGGTGTGAGGCGACAGTGCTACCCACTGCACCACCATGCTGCCAGAAATACAAATACATTTACTCAATTTAATTTCCGTTTGTTCTGTATAATTGTCCCATTTCCTTTATTAATGTACAATGTTTTAGTTGGGTATAGCTAAAGCAATGATTCTGTTTACATGGATAATCATCCTAAAGTACTCAGAAGCAAATGCTATATGAGTTTTGCAAGCATTATTTTTTAAACCAACAAATCACGTCAGCAATGTGAATTCAGTCATCATTGTTTTTAATGGAGCACAATACGTGTCAATTTGCTAATTCTGTTTCAGTTGCAGTTTTGCGAACTGCTTCTTTTTCCACTCGCAAAATCCACCTCAAATGAAAGCGAAAACTTTTTCGTGGTCATTTCCTTGTAATTTCTGTGTCCCAGCGGTCGGCCCTATGATCTCACACCCGCAGATCTCTGGGGTCACTTCCTGTGCCAAGCACTGCCAGTGCTGAGTCCCTCTTCATCTCCCTTTACCTATGCTGTTGTGATGTCATCTTCCATCGCCAAAGCGCAGTTCCAATACTCGAGACCAGAAGTACAGAGGACAGTAAAAATCCCCAGTAAAAATCCCCAGGTGTTATACTTGCCCCGTTCCAAATATCAAGGACACATTCTTGCCAACAAGAACAATCCCATGATTCATTGCATCCAATCTTTGCATCCTTGATATTGACAAACACCCAATGTCCGTGCATAGTGTGTGAGCATGCACTCTACAGTGAACTGGCAAAGCCATATTCCTGCCTTGGACCGGTATCATTGTAATCCTGTATTCCACAGGTGTCAAACTCCGTCCTGAATACAACCCTCTGCCTCATTTCATGTGGCCTTATAATATGTGGTGCCACTGTAAACTGTACACATATAATGACAGTCAGGTTCAATGCCTGTGTACCCAGACATGTACGGCTGTCAGCATCATACGTCTGCAGTAGCGGGTGGGATTTCAGGTCTAGTTTCACGTGCTCTCTTTATGCATCCTTGCATAATATACAGTTATTGTACGAGCAGTTATAGGGCCATCTCACTGAAACTGCAATCTGAGGTAAGTAAAGTTCAGTCAGTTATAGATATTGTTAATCATGCATAACAGCCATCAGTCTTAGATTAGCACTGTTGATGTGTTTGTGGCCTAGGAGTAATGCCCCTATCCAAGAATGAACATCAGAGAAGACGAGAGAAGACAGAGAAGTCATTTCCCAGGCAGGCCTTTGTTATTGGCTTGCTGCACTGGAGAACGCACTGGGTCCAGTGTGGCCTGTTAACTGAAAATAGCTGGGCACCCCTGTTCTATTGGATATAGAGTAAGTAAGAAAGATGAATGCATTTGTTATTGATTTTCCTACTAAATGACACTTTGGGCACTGAACTGTATTTCGTCAATATTAATTTAGTGTAAAGCAGCAAGTATCTCAGTTATTAAAAAGACTAGCCTTTTTATGTAATCTATGATCTTCTATAATCTGCTACTACATACCCAGATGATATAAACAGGCAGGATCAAACCTTACATCTTCACATGTCTTATTAAATCAGTGTAAAATGGACATGAGGTAATATACTTTGATGGAACTTCCTAGGTCACATGAAACATGCTGGACTATGAGGTTAAGTCAGGCAGTCTATAGGGCGTCCTTTACCTTATTACAGCTAAACAATCAAATAAAATAGATACTGAACTTACCGGCGTCTTATAAATAGCAAAATCCAAGATCCAACAGGTACCCATATACAGTAGCTCAAAATGTCCTGTTCATTTAAATTTTAGGTACTAGTAAGCACAGTCCTAAAATGCTGTCTGCTATAAGAACATACCCCTAATAAATGAATTATAGGTTCACAACGAATGTTACTTTAAGCATCTCAGGAAAAGGCATAATCAAACATGTATATATGAATATTGGCTATTAGGTAGATCTGACCCCACTTACTGAGGCTGATGTGAAGCAAGGTCTGAACAAAGCTAAAATGCATTGTACACGGTATAATGCGATCAAAAAACCGTGACAGGAAATATTGTCGCCTGTGTAGGTTTTCTTAGAATGCTGGACGAAAACCCCTAGCGTGCAAACCACCTGCGGATGCAAAGCGCCCAACCTATTAAATGGTTAACCTACGTCAGATTCATGCTTTAGTTCTGCTCATTACTGAAAACCTTGCAGGACTGTCCTAACAGAAAGCATAATAGATAAGCATGCCTAGAAGCCTAAAAGATGGAGAATTGTATGCTCATTTACTTTTCAAAATTGCAGCAATATCTATATAGTTGCTTTGTTGGCCCTGCTCCTCACTTTTGTTGTGTTTGTGGTAGAGGAAGAGTAAACTTTAGGTCGTCCGGGGTTTTCATAAGTTACGTAAAACAGCTAGCTGATTTAGAGTGGCTAGTAGCATTCATTGTGTTTACATTTGCTGTTTGGTTTGATTGGTTTGGTTTGATTTGGTTTCTCAGGGTGACTGTGTTGCACTCTGACTCCCTGAGATTTGCATCAGTCCAAGCATTTGCAGGTTTAATGAATCAGCTGCTAACCTTCAGATCCCAGTCCATCCATAAGCACTTATCTGGGAGCCTGGTGCCTCTCCAAGGAGGCACAGAGTATAAGACTGGCCTGGTGGCCTAGTGGGTCCCGACAACTCCAGCACCGTCTGAAAAAAGGGCCCAGTGCTGGTACAGTTTTATTCTCCAAGGTACAAACAACATTAACTTGCCCCCAATGGTACAAAATGTTCCCCATTTCTGTACTATAACAGGTATATTTACCTACAGTTAGGGTACAGTTGGCAGACCACTGAGGGTACAGCCCCAGTGACAAGTGATTGTACCTTCAAGGGTAGAAATTGGTTCTTCTAACAATGAGTGAGGTCCATGTGCAGAATATACATCATTTATGGTTCTGGAGGTCCAGTCTGCAGATGTCTCTGCTCAAAACTGTGCGGTAGACTGGCCCGGAACTGGGGAAGCCTGGTTTACATGATATTCGTGTTTGTTTGTGTGGGCTTCAGTAACTAGACTGATTTTAAGCTGCGGCTTAAAACTGATCATAAACTATGGTTTATTATTTTATTTGTTTAGCTTACACTTTTGTCCAAAGCATTAATTTGTTAATCAGTTAAACTCGGAGATGTGGTTAGAGAAGCCATTGTGCAGGAAAGCCACAAAGCTCACATAAAATGGGAAACACAGAGCAGAGGGAGGCTTTGACCCTCTGACCCACTAAGCCACGGTACCTCACATTTTAAGTCATTTTTACTCAAGCAACTAAAAATTATGACCAAACCCTCCTTACATCCACCTTAAATCCTGGTTAACGTTGGGGGGGGGGTATCCCTATCATTACAGGGCACAACTACACAAACAATCTCAAACCTTTCCTGTGTTATTAGATTCTACATACAGAATGTATTCACTGGTGGGATTTGGCCCTCGGGGACCCCTGCTATAGAACCTATATGGTTTTTATAATAAAATGAGACATTCAGCTGCTTAATTCTAAAGCTTACAAATATGCAGTCGCAATCCAATCTATTCCCGATTGATTTTGTGTGTATAATTAAATGCTTACTTTCATGCTTTCGGCTTGTGACGTGAAAAAGGGCTAGATCGGAATTGCCCGTTTTGTCGATAAAAGTAGCTGGGGACTCCCGTCAAGGACATAGTGCGCGCATTTCTTTGTCATTTGTTATACTTATTTGCCTACTTTTGCTCATAATTAATTTGCAGAATTTCTGGATATAGGAATATTTATTTTTCTAGGGCCAAATCAGGGGCAGGCATTTGTGCTCGTATGTGTTGCTGTGCAGAGTGAGAGTGAAATACATTGCAGAATGTATGTTGGGTGGATGAATGCTTTTTGTCAGTGGTATTGTTTGTTACTGTTATATACGAAAGTTCGGTACTGGGCTAACAAGAATAGGAATAATAAGAATTGGGGGCAGAGTGTGGCTCAGCAGGTTAAGCTCTGCGCCTGTAATCGGAAGGTTGCCGGTTCAAGCCCAGCCTCTG
>JAODKN010000038.1:7379365-7395238 GCA_026774425.1 Petrocephalus zakoni
TCTGGGAGGGAGCAAAAACGTGGTCTGTGTGGGAGGGAGCAAAAACATGGTCTGTCTGGGAGGGAGCAAAAATGTGGTCTGTCTGGGAGGGAGCAAAAACGTGGTCTGTGTGGGAGGGAGCAAAAACATGGTCTGTCTGGGAGGGAGCAAAAATGTGGGAGTAAAAATGTGGTCTGTCTGGGAGGGAGTAAAAATGTAGTCTGTCTGGGAGGGAGCAAAAACGTGGTCTGTCTGTCTGGGAGGGAGCAAAAACGTGGTCTGTGTGGTGGACTTAAGCAGCAGAATAAATGAAAAAGTAACAAATAACAGTAGTAGATCAAACCATGTTGGAGACTTAGCCTGCATAATTCTTGCTTAGAATCCATTAGTAGTAAGTGTGTGGCATGGCGCGGTCCGCAGGCGGGCCCTCCCTGCCGGTGACACAGCCGAAGCGCAGCCCGACCAGCACGGGGGACAGCGAGCTGAAGGAGGAGCGCCTGCCCTCGCGGAAGGCCAGCTGTAGCGTGGTGGGCAGTCGCAGCATCCCGCCCTCCAGCCCCATGGTCAGCAGCGCCAACAACCCCAACAAGTCGGAGATCCCCGACCGCCGCAAAGAGATCAATGCCACCACGGTGAGGAGGGGGCGGCTCTGCTCAGGGTCAAAGGTCAAAATGAGACCATGGTGGCGGCACGCGGGTGTGAATGGTGTGTGAGTGTGCCCTGCAATGGGTGGGCAAGCCAGGATGGCCCCCACTTGCACGTATAGCTTCCAGAATAGTGGTTTGATGCACCCCTATGTCATTGTTACTATTCAGCTATTAATTTGCTGCTGGTCATGTTCGAAACAGACCCAGGTGTAATTGTAAAAAGATTCTGCATTACAAATCAGTATGTGTCTAGAATCCCAACACCACTCTCAGACCGTGCCTCTGTGTTGTTTTTGGCTGCACCCCTGCACTCCAGAATAACATCCCAGCCAGTGCCATGACCCGGCGTAACACCTACGTGTGCACAGACCGGTCCAGCACTGACAGACACTCCCTGTTACAAAATGGCAAAGAGAACAGGTAAGAAGCCCACATGTAAACATGTTGCTAAGTGGCACAGTGGTATATTGCTCATGTTTGTGCAGCTCTCTAAGCTCAGCTACTCACCTCTCCCTCGCATTCTGCCTTTTACTCCATACCCCAGCTCCTTGGCCCATCGCCTGCCCCCCGCCTCGCCCTCTACCCAAAGCATTGCCGGGGCAGGGGCATCAGGATCCTCCTCGGGGGAGCGATCTCGTCTGACCCGCGGATCGACCATCCGCAGCACCTTCCACGGGGGTCAACTGAGGGATCGCCGGCCCCCAGCCCACGCTGCCCCTCCCACCTCGCCCACCCTGTCACATGATGCAAGCCCTTTGCCCCACGCAAGGAGCCGGGCCACCTCCAATCTCTTTAGTAAACTAACCTCCAAGCTCACGCGCAGGTAAGTGGACCACAAACTATTCGGGTACATTGTCTCGATATTGCATTGGGGTCTTAACACACCACAGCTTTCATAGGGGTTCGCTCATGCACGTTACATTAGATGCGTCCTCGGTGTCTTTAGAGCATTTTATTGTGGATTATAGTGTTGATTCTAATGTGCCAGTAAAGGTAAGCATTTAGATTTGAATTAAAAAACAATGGTCAATACAAAAAATTGACTATTTTCTCAAATTGATTAATAGTGGCCACACTGAAAAATGCTAAGCAAGATAACGGTATAATCAGACAGGGCTCACTGTGCCTATAAGATGCATTCAATGAAATGCAGCAGCATTCGTCAAATTTCTATTATTCTAAGCGACTAGATTCAAAAGCAGCCAAAGGATCAGTGACAACGTTGGACATGCTAGACAGAAATTATCCGTGAGTAAATTATTTAGGTCCTCTGCAAGTCTGCCATTTGTGAGATAATCTGAATTCTGACCTGCTGTGGAATGATCAAATTCTGCGGTTCAGTTCCACAACATTTCAGATATTTAGTATAAATACCAAAACAATACATGACTCAGATTAAGGTTATTCCTGGCCATAGTGGTTAGCGGTATCATATTTTGAGGATGCTGTTTATCAGCCGTCTCGGAGTGTAGCATGAAATAAATAAATGTGATTAAATAAATCCTTCGGTTTGCACATAACCTAAGACTATGATCCAGGTTCATCTTCCAGCAGGACAATGACCTACAGCATACTGTAGAGTGGCTTAAAAATCAACAAAATGGCTATCCTCGAATGAACCAGACAAAGACAATAACATGACTGAAAATGAATGTGAGGATTATTGTCCAATACACATGTTCATCTAGTACGATGTCTTATTGGATCTGTAACTGCTGCATTAAAATATGTGTAGCGAGTAACTATTATGAACTCTTTAATGCCCAATAGATACTGTAGATCTGATGTATATCATTAATATTTAGTAACAAATTATTTCTTAAGGATTTTATAATCTGCATATAACAACACTTTTCTGAGATCCTTTTGAATGAATATTTAAAGGCTCTACAGCTGCACACTGGGTTATGATGGTCTGTTATAATATTTCGACTTTATGATGGGTATTCCCATCGTATATTTATTCAATAAATTACATGAGATATTCAACACTTTATTATAAAATAGGTTTGTGTTAATGATTTTGCCCTAGTGTAGGCTAATGTAAGTGTTCTAATCATGTATAAAGTAGGCTAGGCTTAGGTTAGGTGTACTGCATTAAAATACATTTTCACCTTACGATGTTTTCACCTTATGATAGATTTATCGTAATGTAAATCCACCGTAACCTGGGGAGTGGATGGATGTTAACAAAAAATCATGACACGAGTGACAATTACAGTGGCACACTTCCATGTCTGGAAAAAGTCCTACTGAGGATGGGCCTAGAAAAATCGGTATGTGCCTCTGTGTAGAGTCCAGCAGGGGGCTTCTCCGCAGCTGTAGAATCCATCCATTGCTACGGACCAATGGAGTGACACATATCTCCTTTGGGTGTAGATCTAGGCAAGCAGAGAGCCGGTTAGGATGTATGAGTGAGCGGATGCCAGGTGGATGCCACCCTTCTTCAGCACTGACTTTCCTCAGGCTTCTTCCTATATTAACCTCAGGCCTCAAACCCAAGTCAACATCTCCCCCTTTCTCAGTCTTGGCGATTGAGTGCTTTGTTTTTGGCTTTCTTTTCTACTCTTATATTTGTTTGCCTTTTTTCCTTGCCAATCAGCCGCAACTTCTCTCCCCTCTCTGTCTCTTCTGCTCTTCCTCTTCTCTGTCTTTTTACTCCAGGGTCAATCTTGACCCTTCTAAGCGCCAGAGCTCAAACAAGTCCGTCTCGGGCTGTACTCTTCCACAGGGATCAAAAACAGTTAGTAAGTTTTCTTCCCATGTTTCCAGCTATTTCTCTCTGTCTGTCTGTCTGTCTGTCTGTCTGCCTGCCTGCCCGATTGCCTGCCTGCTTGTGTGGCTGCCTGTCACTCACATCCCCCATTTTCATCGCTACCAGACCTGCTACCTGCTTTTTGACAGGGTCGTGGCTCAGAGAGTCCCCTGGAGGTCACCGCTGGCATTACACATACTTGACTGGGTACAAAGGCTTCATTCTTTCGGTTAATTCCCAGATTCTTGCAGTTAATTCCCATCAGCACATGAGGGGTAGGGCACACAGTCAAAACCATGACACGTCACATAAAGAAATATCCCACGTGACTTGGTCAAGTGTGTTTGCACGATTATTTGCAGTGTCAGTTACGTTAAGAGGTAGTGCTGTTGAAACCAGTCTTTAAGGGAAGTGAAGATTCAGTCTAGTTCTGCTGAGATATTTCTATGACAGTGTAAAATGGCAATGCACTGATTAGGCCTTGAACTCCAAAGGACGTTCTGATTTATATTCTTTTGTTTCTGCTTTTTTGATGTATTCTGACTGCTTCAGGATTTAATATAACGTTTTTCTCTCTCTGGACACCTCAGAACTCCATAAAAACTTGCTTGTCTCCACACACCCCTTTTAGAAGATTTTTCCCATATGATAGTTCCTTGTCACTTACATTAAGTCCATGTTAAGTTCTCTGGATCTTGTACTCTAGTGTGCAGCCCCAGATCAGCTGGGGGCTTATTCATTTCCAGACGCACAGCCTAGCAGCTTCCTGCTTGCCTGACTGGTGCTGTCACGAGGGAGATAAGTTTGCAGAAGGCAACCAGGCCTCACTGGCTTCGATACAAGCAGCTAGTTGTCAGCACGGATTATTGATGCAGTAAACCTACTTAAGCACCCCATTCGTGCTCAGAGACCGTTGCACAACCAGCAACAAGCACAGCGTGCCCTCCTGCAGTGACCTTTGGTGACACTAAAAACCTTTATCTAGTCAAAGTTTGCTGTTCTTCACTAAAGGTTCTTAATTATGAAACATATTTTACTACTGGTTTTGGTCTACATTATCACTCCAACATAAAGGTATTGCGTAAGGGTTTTGTCTGGAGGTAGAAAACCTCACTGACCTTTTTATCTTCCTTAATGTCCCCTATTTATTTTCTGGTCATTTTTGGTTTTCTTTTTAATTATTTTTTTTTTGTGAATGCTTATGCGGTTTATGTCATTGCACTGAATTGATGTTGTTTTTGTGCGCTTGCCAAGTTTCTTGGGGATGCTGGTCATGGAAATTTTCTCCATTACCTCGGCTGATTCGTTCCTAACACTAGGCTTTGTCTTCCTCTGAAGGGTCACAGACGAACCTGAGAGAGTCTCCAGATCTCCGGTCACAAGGTAAGCCTCTGCTGCAGCACCTCCTGGTGGTTGGAGGCTGAATTTACATTTGCATTTCAGATCTGCTTGAACTATAAATGGCATAGTTTCCTTTGCCCACCCTTCCTAGTTTATAGGACATGTTTTTGCTCCTAGAACCCTTATTAAAACCAAAAAAATTACTTATTAAACACGAACAAAGCAATTTCTTTGGTATTTAATTTTAACATTTAAAGGTGACTTTAAAATAGTACATGTAGCAAAGAAACATGTTGAACGTGATTCTGGGCAAGAATTTTCTCATGGAAGTAACCTCAAAGGGCAAACCAGAAGCTAAGCGTGTATCTCTGTCACTTCCACGAGGTCCAAAACTCTCTTCTGCTTCTTCACTTGTACTTTCTCTAAATTGTCCATAGTATGTGTGTTCTGTGTCCTATAATCACCTAACCAGAGACGTGCATGTTTTAAGTGGAATGCAGTTAAATGTGATTATCAATAAGACGGACAGTCGTCAGACCTACGTAGTTGTTGATCCTAAGAATACAGACGGCTAATGGAGTCACATGTGGTTTTATTACAGCTAAGATCGGAATAGCATTTAAAATTTAGATGCGGTCTCACTTCAAAAGCAGCTGTTCCTGTTACAGGCAGTACTATTTCCTGGTGCTAAGATGAACATAGTTTTTCCCTCCTTTTTGTAACCTCTGTTTTGCTCCACATTTAACTGTTACTTTCTGTAAACGTTGTCAGTTAAGCCCACCATGGTGTCGGCTTCTCATCTGCGGTGGATAGGCGAATGGGGATATTAAATGGCATTTAGACCACGGTGGTTGGTCTCAAAAGCAATATGCATAAATAAAAAGACACTGAAACTCTTCCCTTCCCCTGCAGTCGCCATCTACCTGGGCATCAAAAAGCGTCAGAGCCCCGGACCCCCCGATGCGGCTGGGATGTAAAGGTGCGCAGCCCCCGGGACCCGGCAGAGGTGGTCCTGGCACTGCGTGAGGCGGCCCAGGAATGCGGCTGCCAGGTCCATCTGGCGGGACCCTTCCTGCTGTCCTGCAGTCACGGGGCGGCCGGTTCGCGAGTGGCCTTTGAGGCTGAGGTGTGCCAGCTGCCTACCGGGCCGTCCGAGACCAGCGGCGTGCGCTTCAAGCGGCTCTGGGGCGCGCCTCTCGCCTTCCGGGACATTGCCACCAAAGTCTCCAAGGAATTGGAACTCTGAGGGTGATGGGGGGGGGGGAGGGGGGGCAGAGGACAGACAGACTGGGACAAAAAAAGGATGCTGAGGCAAACCTCTGTCTTGCCTGCCATTGCTGCACCAATCCCATTGCTGCCCCCGCTTTCCTCCCACACGGACACCCCCGATCGACAGCTTGCTTTTCACCCCCCCCCCCCTCTGAAAGACATCACTACCCCTGGACCAAACCACCATCTGAATTATTTTTTATTCTTCTCGATGCAATTGTCATCGTATAATTATATTTGTCATTTCTTTTTTTTCAACAGCTGCTATATATATTTTCCCCCCCCCCTGTCATGGATTCTTCCCCCCCCCCCAGATCAATGCAGCTGAGTTAAAAGGATAAAGTATTTTAAAAAGGTAATGTTGACCAGAGCAATTCAATTCAGAACTTCCTCATAAGGATGGGGAAACACCGAAATCCGCGTTTTAATCGCATGAGCAAGGAAAGATGCCCGGTTTTCTCCACCAATTCTCGGTCCATTAGGTCCACTTTGCTCTCTGATTATTTGGCCAGTTTTAGCTGGAGCTATAACACTCTGATACCACAGCGTGCAAAACAAATTGTAAGATGGCTGTTCTTCTGAGAAACTGCACTGTTTCATCCCTACATACTAGCGGCGTGTATAGAGGAGCACTTTGGTCTGACAGTAAATACCCTCTGTGACAATTGTAGCTGCCCATATCTCCCAACTCGATCTTCTTGTTTAACAGTTTCTTACATAAGTATTGAGGTGAATCATCGGCTGCAGCTCTTTTAGTTATAGTTTGACAGGCAGATGGATGTATGATAGGACATAAAGTGATGCCAGCGAGGTATTCCCACCTTCCCTCTAGCTTCTTAATACTCTGCTGAGCAGGTCAGTGTTGTTAAGTCAGGAGGGGAATAATCTCAGCCCCCAAAACGACCCTAAAGCAGGGGATACGGTGACTCTCCGGCCAAAGGTTCAGAGACCTGTAAACAAAAGCCTGGTATCTGACTTTGCTGTAGCTGAATTGGGATGTATTCAAATGTATCAACTGTTAGCACAAACCTTGCTTTTATGAATTTTCAGTTACCTAGTAACATTTCGGGTAGACATGTACAGGACTGGTGCTAAACCTTGACTGCCAAATCCTCTGGTAATGTGATCTTTTTTTTTTTTGTTCCTTCTCTTCTAAGTGAGGCAGTCAGTCACTCCTTTGTAGCATGGGTCTGAACCGGTCATTCCAGTTCAGGTCTTTGGAGCTTGGGTTCGAATGTGGACTGCGCCTCAGGTAGCAGCCATCTTTTCATTTGTGTCCGAGTTGCCAAGGTGCTGTGCGTCGAATTAAAATTCCAGTGAGTTTGGTGTGACGGGATCTGGCCCGGAGAGACTGACGCGATGTTTACGGACGGGGCTCGGGTTCGCTTACACGCCGATGCGGTTCTTACTCAGAGTGGTTGTTCCACGGCTGGTGGTTCCCAGCTTTCCTGTGCAGGGGGGGAAGTTGCGGATTGCTCATGTCACTTTTGCTAGTCATTTGCTTGTTTTTTTTTCCATCTTTTGTCAGATCCCTGTCCTTCCTTCCCCTGATGCCTGCGCATTACGGCCACACATTTCCTCATGCACACACACACACACACACACACACACACACACACACACGCTCACCTACATATGCAGACTGCCACAGATCCGATTTCACTACTATTCAATTCCCCCCCTTTTTGCATTCCTATTATCCTAATAAGGAAAATGCACTGGAGTTTGTACAAATTTGAGCTGTGGTTTATCCAGACACTAAGTATATCTAACCTGTGCCGCATATTCCTGAATGCCGGAAACAAGTTTCTCAAAGTGTGAAAGTCTTAAATGTAAAAGCTGTGATTTTGGTCACTCCCTTAGCTAGAAGATTTTCTAAACAAAACTTAAGAGGGCTTCTCTTCTTCAGCCAGTTGCATATATACCGTTAGAGCTTAGGGCTGTGTTTAGAGACTAGGAAATAGTAATAGGTTTTAAATAGTTAACAATAAAGGGGGTGCCCAGTAAGTATTTTTTGACTTGCAGCTCTGCATGTCTCCAGAAAAAGCAAAACAAAATAAAATTTCTTCCGTCACGTCTTTCGGACAATTTTTATTTTATTGTTTCACGTCACGTCATTCCAGTCATTCTGAGTAAAAATCAACAATTCGTTAGGGTCCCGAGAAGCTAACGGCTGGTTCCGCATGGGAGGTTTAAGGCGATTCCCGTAATTGACGAAAGGTGTCCGAAATATGTTATTGGCCATTTCTTTTGGAGGCTGGAGTAGTGGGAGTGTAATATGTGGAAAGTGCCGGTGTGAAGCCCATTAATCTGTTTGGCTTCCTCTGTTAGTCATTTAAAGGGGCTTCAGGGAATTAGCAGCTGACAGGACTGTAATAAATACAAAAGTTGTTCTCAACTATTGAGTCATAAGAATCGTAACCCCATGTTTATATATACATGCAATGTCTTTATTTTTTTCTGCTGGTTTTCAAGTGCGACATTACATCAGATATGAAAAAAGTTACGGCAGGAAGTAAATACAGCCGGAAATTTTACATGGTATAGCGTGACTGGGAGAGTGGATTTCCACACAGCTGAGTTCATGACCTGAGTGGATGTTTTTTTTTCCTATGTTATGGGAAGATATTCTCCCACTGCTGTCATGGTGTTTGCAGGCAGTCTACAGTCGACCATTATTTTATGCTACCGGTAGCTACCTGTCTTTGTGACCTTTGTGACTGTAAATTTTGATCTTGCACCAATAAGATGGACAATGGCCAGACCTGTGTAGTTGTCAGTCCTAAAAAAAAATAGACGGCTAATGGAGTCACATCTGGTTTTATTGTAGCTGAAACTGGAACAACATTTAAAATGTAGATTGGTCCCATTGGTTCCCATTCCTGTTCTAAGCAGTACTGTTTCCCGGTGCTAAGATGGACATGGTTCTCCCTCCTTCTCTTATGCCCCATTTTCCCGTATTCCACACACTCAGACATTCACAGAACACAAACATGGTCCCTCTTGTTAAAATCCAGCAGAGTGCTTGTATTTGTACCATTGTGTAGAAACCAGATGAAAAATGAAACTATTGGTCATAATTTTTTTTTCTTTGCAATTTTTAAATTATTATTTTTTTCTGGTACTGACTGTGGTACCTTTAGATGTAAAGAAAAAAATGGGAGTTAAGAAAAAAATGAGAAATAAAAATTCACTCATGCTCACTTTCTCTTTTTTTGTTCTTAATTGTACATTTTTGCCTTTTTGCTTCATTACAAATACACAAAAGTTTTATTCTTCAAAACTCCTCAAAATTTTTCAGAAATTCCTCAGTCAGGTCAATATCATTGGCTAAGTTGTTAAAAAAAAAAAACTAAAATTAAATTTGTTTGGTATTTAGGGAAAAAAAAAACAAGATTGATGTGAAATCAAAAGACAACAAGGTGAGACCGGATTCTGATTGTTACATGGGGCTCAATTTATTGAATCAAATAATTTGTACAGCCAAAAGTTATGATTTATGTGAAAGCACAAAGCAAATAGCAATGTGGTCGTTTGATCCCAGGATGTTACAATTGAGTTGCCGAAAGCAGTGGAAAGGGGGGGAAAGGATAGATAAATGAAAGGATGATGAAAAAAGAACCTGGTGGAAAAGGTAAGCAGATTCGAGAGTCTCTGGAAAAGTCAGAGCAACACAACGTGTTTTTTTTTTTTTTAACTCGTCCACGCGTTGGTTGGCATGGTTACTTCTGTGTTTAAAAAAAAAAACAAAACAGCTGTCACTTTACTTCTGGGCAGGGATCATATCATCAATGGTGCCGCCTTTCTCCAGCTTCTTCTCCATCTCGACCATCAGCTTCACACCATCGACCACCAACTGGACCTGCTCGACCTCGGAGGAGCCCAGGCGGTCAGCGTTGGAGATATCAAAGACGCCGCCCACAGAAGCAGTGTCCACGCCGCCTGTTTGTAACGGGTCGAAATTAACGTCAACGCCAAACTCATGTGCGGCCGTCAGCTGTGCTCTGCGGTGGATTTGTAGCATCACATGGTTCTTAATGTTGTGTGCATAATGTTTATGGCATAGTTTTCATTGTTCGACATTCTTAATGTTTCTTTCAATTAACGTATAATTCAAGATACAAAGAACAAGGCTAATCCAAATGGTCGATTACTGCATTCAATGAACAATGCATTTACTTTTACTTTTTCAATGATTTTATAAACTTCGTTTTTGCCATGACAGGCTGTAGCTTATGTAGGTCTTATTTATTGGCAGTTTGGCTTTTAATGCTTAAATGTATTAGGATGGTGCAAGCGGGTGTATAAACAAACCTGTGCCACGCTTCTGCAGACGTAGCCTGGTGAGGATCTCCTCGAACTTGGCGTGTGTGCTCAGTTTGGGCAGCTTGACGTGCACGCCGCCACGTAGCCCCGTGCCCAGGTTGGAGGGGCAGGTCAGCACGTAGCCAATGTGCTCGTTCCACATGAAGCCGTGGTTGTGCTTCTTGAAGATCTCCTCAATCTGTGCACATGAAACATGCACCTGCCAGTTATCCCTAGAGGTGATGTGCCTGAGAATGGGTGTTTATCGACATGCATACTTGACCATACTTGTGACCTCATATACCCGTTTGACTGTCATCGCCTATCAGAGAAGTACAGTTCCAATACTCAACAAGAAGTAGGGAGGGTGGTAAAAACCCCAAGGTGTCGTTCTCGCCCCGCCCCAAATATCCAGGATGCATCGGTTACATCGTCGCCCACAATAATAGTCCCATGATTCAGTGCATCCTAAGTTTGTTCTTGGGAGGCAAATTGGCAAGAACGTTCTTGCCAAGAACACAAGTACGCTCTTTTCGTTCATTGTATTGATAGAGACCCCATGTGCGCCTACTTTTAAACTGCTATAAAGATAAGGATGGTGTGTTATACAAGTATAGAGAGTGGATATTGCTGACAGTTAGCCAAGTGGTTGTGAAACCGTAACCCTGTCACACTGTTAAACATTGCCTTGTAAAAACTTGTAAAATATGCATGTCGTGTCAAGAAAATTTGCCTCTATAGGAGTCTAACATTAAACATTAAATGATTACTACTACTAGTCTAAAAATAAAATGTTAATGTTAGTCATTAAGAACTGCTGTCTATCCTGGCTTCCTATCGTTATGAATTATAACTATTGTGAGAATAATTTCATGAAATTCACAACTTTCAAAAAACAAGATGGTAAGTGTGAGACCCACACCTTCTGGAGACCGACACAGAAGCGCCTGAAGACCTCCTTCATGTTACCACCTTTCTGCATGGAAATGACACGGAGATGGTCCTCCTCGTTCACCCAGACCAGGAAGGTCTTCTCATCGTTGTGCCTTTCAAGAGGAAAGAACCAAGTCAAATGATTTTATACGAATAGTCCTTTTTTCGCTTAGGAGGTTCCTAACTCAGTGAAATGACCCAAAAGTATCTAAGACGCAGCCAGGATAAGTCCTGGTAGAATTCTCTAAAACGTTAGGGAAGGGTGCTTTGCTGTGTCCTGTCTTATCTCCTTTAGCACAAGACACACTGGACCATCTTTTATGGAGATAATGCCGTCCCACAATTCCTGGCTTCAGCAACATTTTACACACCACCATTTTCGTGGGTCATACTTTGAGCATTGTAGTACCACAGGGTAGACCCACGTTGATACCATCCGCCATCACGTAACTGCGTAGCCGAGTATAAGTGCTTAGCACCATGGCTGTCTGTTCCCAAGTTCTTATGACTTACCTTTCCTCATGACATTCTCCATTGAAGTGGTTAGGAAAAGGACACCGGACATGCTGATCAACCGCAGCCAGTGTCATGGGCAATTACAAAAAACGAGGAATAAATATCTTAGCAGAAATTAGCTGGACTGAGAAGACAAACCCACCAGATGCCTCTTCCGTCGGGCCAGTCGCGTGCCATACCGGCAGCCAGCAGCAGGGGAGACACCGGTTTGTCAAAGAGGAAGTGGTCTTCAATCAACTGCTCCTGTTCCTTATCCGTCATGTCCTTCAGGGGGTAGTATTTGCCTTTGAACTCTCCCTCCAGGCTGCTCAGGGCTATAGGAGGCACAGGACATGAGCCTCTGCTGCATCTTTCTGTTTTGACTTCTAATAATTGACTGTAAAGCACTCTGTAAATTACGGTGTGTTACCAGGGTGACTGATTTTATGTTTTACTGGAATGTTTCAAAGAGAAAGACTGATGGCTTACCCTCAATAGATAGCTTCTCAATAGCCCTGCGCTCACCACGGCTGTTGTGGGGGGGTAGGGTGAACCCCTTGATGCTGCGACCGGTGCGTACACGGCTGCTCATGACATAGTTAGGGTCAAGGTCATCGCCGCCCTGTGTAGGTCAAATTTTTGGTTAGTCCAATGTTTCACTATTAAATTAACCAAAGCTACAGTTCAGTTCAAATCAATTTTATTTGTACAACGTATTTTCACAACATTACATTGTGTCAAAGTACTTTATGTTATCATTGCCCAAAGCCCCCAGTGAGGAAGCCGGCGGTGACAGTCGCAAGGAAACCTAGAAGGATGAAACCTTGGGAGGAACCAGACAAGCTACATCTAAGGCCTAATCTGAAAATCCTTGTCTCTGAAGTATTTTAGGGGCATTTTATAATAAGTTATGAAATTATATTAAACTGAATTCCAAAACAAAGCATAACAATCCCAGAATGGAGAGCTGGTGCTTTCCCCAAAACATTAAGATACTTGGTAAATTTATTTTATGGGTAGGGAGTAAAATTCCAAAATGTGTTCATTCAACAATTCGGGTAGGATGCGTTCACCTTCAGGTTCTCGAAGTTCAGGTCAGTCTTGTGCTTGTCTGTGGGCTTGTAGCCACCGTGACGGTCAGAAATGATCGGGTCAAACAGATCCTTAAAGACTTCGTACGACTCCTCGTCCCCAGCGATGCAGCCCACGGTCATAATGAACGGGTGACCTAGGAGTGAGAGGGAGATAATCGGGAGGCTGTTGGAAATCGGACAATACACCTATTTGAGAGTGATTACAATAGAAACATAATCAGGCTTGTTGTGCTGCTAATAATAAAATAATAGAATATATTTGAAATTATTATCTGTGCAGTGTTTGTCTTGGCTCAACAGAGCACTGCACAGTAGACCCTTAATCCCCACTAACAATTTTCCCAGTGTCACGATTAAGGTACGGAAACAGAGTTTTCTGCATGTTGCCAGAATGTTATCGAAGGACTAAGACTACTTCAACTATTTTGTTACAAAACATTATTTTTCAACATTCGTTGCTCTAAAAGTTGCGTTAAGGTGAAAATGTTATCATGCTGACACTGATAGAACCTTTGTCGAAATGTAAAACTGGGAAATTAACATTACAGTAAGAACATTCTCTGGCAGCTTTGAGAGGACCTTCACATAACGTTGACTACAGTACTGGGAACGGCCCCTATTAGCTGGGACGGAGCTACCACAGGCAATATGCTGGTGTCAGCACTGGGATAGTTGGCATCAGCAGGAACGCTCACCTGGGTTGTCCACACCGGTCTGGATACAGTCATCCAGAGTGAATCCGCTGGGAGTTGACTTGCTTCTCAGCTTGTCATAAATTTCCCTGGTTATCGCCTTGGCCATGTGGTTGTTGTGCTGACTCAAGTCAGGGAACTCCTCATCCGTGGTGAACTTCAGTTTGTAGTCATTGTGTTTGTTCTTCGTCATTGTTGCGTTTTTTTCACTTGATCTGCAAAAAAAACGTTATATGTAGCAGATTAGTATAAAGGGAAGACAGCCATATTTGATTCATGATCTTGCTCTGGAATTTGGTTAGAAAAGCTTTGTCTGGAAATCTTTTCCAAAATGATAGCTGATGTGTGTCTGATGCCCATATCCATATCATTATCGGATGTTGTCAATGCCTAGGCCCCCGTACAGAATCTCTGCTGCCAGCTTTTATCTGTCGACTCATGTTTCAGCTAAGAGGGCTGTCAGACTGTCCTGTGTTCTTATATGTGCATGGAGCAGATTATTAATGTCTCCACCACACATATGCCCCTAATTCAGACTGCTGTACATACTCCGGAGAACCAAAGAATCAAAGCAAAATAGTCATTGCACCCTTGTGTTTTCTCCTCTCATTAAAGAACTGCAGTTCACTTCATTATAACGAACAAGACCAAAATGGAACTCCGATTTAAAAATTCTCACCCGTAAGAGAACATTGCAGGCCTAATATGGTATGACATGTTGGTCTCTTGTCTCCATGACAGATTTATAAAATAAATCATACTAACTATGGAAAATTCGCAGTGTGAGGTATTTCTTTTCATGCACATCTTATATTTTAAATAAAATTTCTACTGTGCATTATTCTATATTTAAAATCTAGTATCTAGCATCTATCTATAAAATATTTGTTGCAGGAAAATGAAAATTATCTATGTCACAGCCATAATCCTCATCTGTGCTATTCTTACCCCCAGGACCACAGGGGGTGAAATCAACCCCCTGGTGTGATTTGATGCAGGCCAACACTTTTAGACCACCTGACACCACTCATAAAATATGCATGTCTATAGAAGGTGCACTCTGAGTGTTTACTCAGTCTCAAGTCTTAGCAAAATATGTAAAAAACTGCATCCAGAGCAGACATGTCCAGCACTTCAAGCTGACGCTAATATAATAATCAGCTGAAGGTATTTCCTTTTTCGCCCTCAAAGAACCCGCAGCGAGGAGCCAAAGAAGATGTCCACCAAAAAAAAAAAAAAAAAAAAATGATTTCAGGAGTCCACATAAGTTTCAGTGCATGTGAGAACTGCTGTCATATTCTGAGTTATTTAAGAAGAAACCAAATTAATTAGCCTACTCTCATCGCTACATTTCTCATTCATTCCTGTAAGCTAGGTTTACCTTCGAGGGAGAAAGGATGGCGGTAACAGTCCTTGGGATCAGATCCTGTTCACCAAAGCCAATGTAGGGGTCGCCCAACTATGAAGGAGTCCAACTTGGGTTTATATACCCAGATAGCTTGTATCTATTGGCCAGAGAGCTTCTGCTTGCTCATTCTTCATTGGTCAGAGCCAGTATATGATAACCAGCTAAGGTAAGAACTTGCATAACACTGCCGAAGATAGGGAAAATGTGAAGCTGCTCGTATTCATCAGCCCGACCCCAAACATAGCAGCAGCAGCTTCAGGGAGAGTGGGGCGTAGGCATAAATTATGTCAGATTCACATCATTGATTTAAGCATAGTGAGATGGGAAGTGTTTTTATTGTTCCACAAATAAATGTTTTCTTTCTTGGACTAATAGTGGGAGTATGCACCAATCCTACAAGATGTTTTAATTTCCATTTCCACTCTAAAGGCACGTATGCTGATTCCCTTTCTTTGCTTATAACGTTAAATTCTCCATGACAGAATACTGGTTCTATCACAGAAATGTGGAAACCCTAGCCATAGCTTAGACCACTGAAGCATGCAACTAAATCATTTTGTATTTTATTCACATTCATTTGTATGTTGAAAATAACAGTGTTGATTTGATGAACGCCTTCCATAAATGATATTCAGTCAGTGTAATACATCCCTGTAATATACTGGCCAACTGATCCAGCTGAGTGCTCTGTGACAGTGACTCTATATACGCAACCGGTTAGTTGAAACAAAATCTTGGTCTGGATTTTTACTTTCTGGACTGGAACGATCTACCTCTGCCACACCAATCTACTTAAATTGCATGTCTTTCAACTCTGACAGGGTTTTGATTTATGTAATTTTATATATTAATACTAACCTGTGATGGGTTGGCGCCCAGTCCTGGGTTGTTCCCTGCATTGTGCCTATAAGTTCCAGGATAAACTCCGGACCCCTGCAACTCTGCATGGAACAAG
>JAODKN010000038.1:7430090-7444857 GCA_026774425.1 Petrocephalus zakoni
TGTGTGTGTGTGGGTATGCATAGATCACATTTGGGGACCAAAATACCCCCAAAGTGTGATAAAACCTGAAAGTTCATTACTTTTGGGGAAATTTTTCGGGACCCAATTTGGATAACCTCAATTTTATAAAATGCCAAAAGCCTTGTATTTTGTTTAGCTACTGATGGTTACGGTTAGAGCTGAGTAGAGGTTAAGGTTGTTGAGACTGGGATTAGGGTTCCCATTGAAATTAATGGACGGTCCCCATTTAGATAGGTACGCCAACATGTGTGTTTGTGTGTGTGGGGAGGAAGGGTCTGCATGTTCTTCCTGTTTGTATGGGTTTCCTCCATAGTCTACAAACAGGATTTTCTGAACCGTTGTCTTTTAATTGTTCAGAGTTCTTGAGTCTGTGCCATGTGATGGACTGACATCACATTCAGGGTACCCCCTGTACTCTGATTCCTGGGATTGGCTCCAGACCCTGGCATTGTGGTGGAAAAGAGTCTATAGAATATAGATAAATAGATCACGCTGCATTAATACAATTAGAAGGACGTCAAGAAAACAAAACATTACAAAACAGTACACAAAATGAGCACATTGTTTTTATTTCTATTTTTGTTAAAAATACGAATTTAGAATACAGTAGGGTAAGATTAATAATAATAAACCAGAATTTTGCAGTTTATAACCACATGGGAATTTCAACAAAAATACAGTCTACAGTCTACATGTACATACATTTTCACAAATATTTCACTCATTTTCTTTAAGTAAGAATTATTAATTCTTCGCCCAGCTGCTGCTCTGTGGTCAAATGCTCTCATATTAAAGTGAAGTATGTTTAACTTTTTTTACCCCAATACATCCATAAATGGAATTTTGATCTTCTTCATTTGCTGTGGTTTTAAACATGTTGGCTCTTCATTTCTGAGCATCGATGAACCCCTCACACCATTTCGGTGCCGTTTTAGGAAGTGAAATACTTTTAGCATAAAATGTAGTAATACATATCTTGCTAAAACATTAATAAACATTGATAAGTCAAAATGTTCTGAATAGTTTATTTTGTAGCACATACATTTTGGAAATAATATATATTTAATTTTGTACTTTTACTGTATACTGATTTTACAAAAATATACACAACATTATATTTTTAGCTTTAAAGACCTCAGACTTAATAATAGCACAATGTTTTGTCACAAGTTTGTCATTATTAAATTGTCATGGTTAAAACAGCAGAACATCAACTAGAGTATTTTCTGACCTGTTTCTTACTACAAAAATTATTATAGTTTTTAGGGTCATAGATAGATTACTTATTGACATTCCTTCTCCAGTAATAAAATCAGTTCAGCTTTAGTGTAGCTATATCATCCATCTTGTAGCGATCCATGATTTTTAGCACATCTTCCAGGATGGAGGGACCTAGGTCTATATCAAGGCCAAATAGCGAGTCCGAGTTGGGTACACCAGGTGACTCGCTGCGCTCACTATGCAGATCTTCGTTGCTGAGCCCAGCATCAGAGTCTAGGCTAAGCCCACGTTGGGGGTCCAACGGTAGGCAACCGTCCAGCATAGAGTCCTCAGAAGATGCCTCTGAGATGGATTCTGAGGATGGCACTAGATGCCTGAAAGCTGGGTTGGCGACAGAGTAGCTGAATTCATGGCAGAAATCTCCATAGCAGCCTCGGTGCCCGTGCTCTTCGCTGACGGACATCGAGCGCTGGTGCCCGTGTTCGTTGCTGATGGACATCGAGCGCTGGTGCAGCCATTGCTGCTTTTGCAGAGAATGGGGCGGGTTCTCCTCTAAGTGCAGGCGGGGTGGTTTCGGTGGGGCTTCCTCAGGGGCCACAAAAACTGGCATGGAGATAGTACTCTTTAGAATGGGTGTGTTGGGGTGAGGATGACAGTTGGGGTACTGCAGGCCTTCTCCATCCACAGTGAAGTTCTCATCTAACTGGCAATCGGAGCTGGACGGGCTCAGAGATGGAAGCATGTCCAGCTTGCCTTGCAAGAAGCCCACATCCCCAAACATATCTCCCTCACCTTCACGACCTACATGGGCACTGTGCCGCAAGTCACCCAGTGGAGGGCTGATCATGTCACTTGACAGGACGTCACGCAACTTCAGCTTCTTGCCCCGTTTTGGAGTGGAAGTCTTCAGGTACATGGGCATCTTGGCTGGCATGCTGTTACCCAGAATTCGGTGATGAAGCTTATTGTGTCTAAAAGAGCTCTCTGCTGTAGGGAGTGACTTAAGAGGAACTTAGGGTCAAACCAAGCATTGGTCTAGCTTTAAGCTCCTCCCTCATGAAAACGAAGATTGAGGAATCGAACAAGAATGACGCCAATAGGCTTTGTGCTTCTTTCCTTTGAAAATATCTCACCAGCAATGAATTTTTTTTGGTATCAGACTGCCATGGGTTTTCTTGAGCATACCATGACCTTCAGAAGCAATCTTCTTCATAAAGAGATTAGCCTGCTCCCTAACCAAAAGAAAAAGGCTTCCCTTCGAAATTAGTGTATGCTACACTGCTTGATTGAAGAAGGAGATCGAGCCAACTCAGAGTCAATGTGAGAAAACTCGTTCCAGAGCCCTGCAGAAAAAATAATGAAAAATATAGTAAAGATGCAATGAAAAACTGAGAGCAGATTAAGTCTCTAGGAATACTGTACCACTCAATGGTTCATCACACATTCTAAAACCCCCACCAGCAAAATGTCCAACCTTATGCGTGATAATTTAAGAAGTAAGAAAATTGCAAAAAAGTGCTGATACAAAATTCTCTACTTCCTTCTATCTCAGAAGCAATGTTCTATAATAGGATGTTTGCTGTGACAAATCTTTTATCAAGTTACGACTTTATTAAGCCAGTCATTTGCTCTTCCCCCTAATTGAATGTCATGAACCGATACTGCTTCCAAATAGCTGGGGGGTGCGGACAGTACAGTGACTGCCCACTTCCTGATTATAATGGACTCTGGTTTAAAATTAGGGAAACACCCCCTGCCTGTAATTTGACATTTTTATCACTTTTTGTTATTCAAAAAAGAAACAGACTTCCCTTATGCACGAGAACACGCATTTTCAAAAGGGATATCTGTTCTGCCTTCTCCCACATTATAGCATTAAAGCTTCTGTTCTGTTACCATGCGACAAAAAATGTTTTGCATATGCTGGAGGCCAACTATTACTTATAACTCCACATTCGCAGAAAATGTGGCATTTTTACAGAACATTTGAGTTTTTAAACCTTAGTAATTCTACTTGATTCTTATAATTCCACTTCTTATAATTTTGCATTCATTCATTCATTCAGTTTTATGTTTCATTCCAAAAAGTATATTATCTCTGTATATAGTTTCATAGTTTCCTAAAAAGGGGGGGGGGGCTTGTGCTTTCGCTTAAACAGAAATTAAGGTTAATGTCTCAGTACTTTTTCAGCAAGCTCTGGCCCTTTCTCCTGGCTCTGGTGTCTGGACTCCCTCTTCATATGGACTTTAAACAAAGGCTTGCGCCGGATACAGCTTTAATCCTCTCACTCTGTCGCGCCCATTGAACGGCTCCTACTCTTACTGACCCGGGACCTATTTATGGAAATAGATTTACGTACTAATGGCGTCACTCAGAGCATTAAATCAGACAGCTCTTACTTTCAACATATTTCCGCTGCACATATATTTCTCACTATACTTCACAAAGCAACAAAAAAAAACCTTATTTAGTGGGTAAATAGTGGCTAATATACGTTAATATTAATAGATAATAGCAAATCATAATCATCAAATGGAAGTACTTTTGGATATATTACTCTTTGCACTAGTAGAAGCACACACACAACCTGAGCTGTTCTGTCAGCCATAAAACGTAATTTTTCATTTAAAATTTTCAAAGTGTTTACCTGAAACGTGACTATTTATTTCACTTCCCATTTCTGATGCCGTGATAACGCGCGTGATAATAACAGAATCTGGATGCTGACCGTAGCTTTGATACGACTCGTGTCTCCCTAATTGATTTTGCAAGAAATCCCTTATGTAACAGTTAAACTAAGATGATCCTGAACACCATAATTCCTGAACATTCCCCTCAAAATAACCCATCGACACAGTTCAAGAAATTCACACTAATATAACCTATTTTCAAACAGAATACGTTACAACACATTTCATCTTATGAGAACCTAAGCAATGTATATTCAGTGTGTTCGTCTACTTTAGTTGCAGCGGTGTATATAAGAGGTAATACGAGTAGAAGTTTCCCTGAAATATATTAAAAATAATCAAAATAGGTAATGTTCTGCACACAATTAAAAATAACTTATTGGAACGGAATACTGATTCTTCGCCATTTCTCATATGCCAACTCGAACATATTCATATGTGTGTCTGTACAAATTATAAATGTTATTTGATTTGACTCCATTTCCCATTTTAAACAATACCTGTCAATGACTAATCATAGCAATAAAACAGCTCTATATTAAAAGTAGATTAAGCAACAATGAAACCAACAAGTTGCGCACACAAAACTTCATAGCGACTTACCTTTATTGTAAAATAGAGAGCTACGGTCTTTTAAGGAATTAACGCTGGGCTGTCCGCTCCTTTTCAAGGCAGTGCCCTCCCGACATTTGCTAGTATCACTTGAAGGGAAATAAACCTCTTAGCGGCTTCGTCAGCCGCTGAAGCGCTCGGCTGGAACCGGAGAAGAGGAGGCGTCAGTAATCGTCAATGATCGTCAATGATCGTCAATGATCGTCAATGGACGCGGGGGAGGCGTGGGAGTCATGCAGCCTGTTAGAATTGCAAAAAGTAAGGGGTATTTTTCAAATCATCGTTTTTTACAGTACTGTATCCTTGATTTCTTACTGAGGTAAGAAACACATAGGCAAGATATTAATTATTTGTTTTCATCATGTCAGACAATAATTGTGAAATTAACGTCAAATTGAGCCGTTATTTTATTTTACAGAGGTCAATAATTATAACAACTATCCCCCCAAAATGGTAAAATACTGTTCTAAAAACATGTCTACAGCTTGGGAACCTTATATGGTGTACTTTTATTTCCTTAATTGTAAAAGTCTCATTACCTCACGAGGCCTTTCATGCATTTTTATGATTGTGCTGTCTGTAAAAATTATAAAAATAAGAAAGGCTCAGTTGCTGTCAGGAGGATGCTGAAGTCATTGTCACGTCGGCCCGAACAAATGGGCCGGTCCCCTTGGCAATTAATCCAATTAGCGGCTGCTTACTCATGGCTCAGCCAATGACTTTGTTCTTTTGCTTTGCTGATTCAACAGCTTCTAACAAGAGTCTGAAGTAGGCAGCCTTCCGTAATTAATCTTTCATGGCCACTTTTAGAATTTTCATTTACAACCGAGAAACTAATTCATTGTAAATAGAATTTAATGGATATGAGAAAACAGTAATTACAAAACAGCGTGCAGATGAGCAAACAAACAAATAAATATTCCTAGCAGAAATGGATCCAGATTTTCTCGTGCACAAAATTACTCCAAACAATAATTTACATATTCGGCTAGGCCTAGACATGCTCGGTTTTACCGAAGTAACTAATTACAATTAGGCCTACAACCGGAAAGGCCTAACACTTTGTAGACCTAACAACAGTTAACACAAAAACATTAGGTCTATATATTTTCTTGTTTGTGTGTTTTACACGTTATGTTTGTTGTTGTGTAAACTTCTAGTTCACCTGATGATTAATATATAACTTAACATGTTATTTCGTGCAATGAGTTCTTCTATAACAGTCAGAAAGAATTAGTCATCCCATCGTTTCTGCTCATTATTATTTTAGCTGGTATTTCTCCAGGGGACTGAGCCCCCTGGGGTCAAATCCTAGAATAGCCCTTGATGTCAGTTCTTAAAAAATCCCAGTCAAGACTCACATGCCTTGTTATTTAAATCTATACTGTACAAAGGATTGGACGGGGGCACCCCCTTTTTCAAGGAATAAATCAGTCTATAACAAGATAAGATATTTTAAAAGGAAGAACCATGAATGAGTAGCAGTGATAAGAAAAGTTGTCTCGTGACGGAGTGATTTAGATAAAGGGAGGGTCTGTCTGCTTGCCAATCTGTCGCCCTAATCAATGGCACATAGAGGAATCGTTCTGGGAAACTCCAGCATGACTCCACGAGGGAACAGCCTGGCATTCCAGGAATTGTGGATGATGGTACAGGACTTTTTCCTACTTCTTGCAAAGTGGATATTAGCTCGAAAGCTGATCTGAGAATAACTAATATTCAGTACCATATTGAAAAGGATGGGGAGCCCAGTCAAGCCAGGCGACCGTGGTCTGGAATTGTGTTCAACCCAAAGTTACGCCCTTGCTTTACACAAACATTAACTGGCACTTAGTAAGACCTGCATGTACCTGTCCCGAGTCACCTACAAATTCAACTTATACACAGACTTAAGGGATAGATCTCATTGGTAACCAGGGGACTTTGCGTAACATATACAAAATCTGCATTTTGTCTTTAGGATGGCTGCTTTGAAGACAGATATGATAAACAAGTTAGTACAGTACAAAATACTGCCCAACTGAGCACATCCGTTTCCAGTGGTATAACAAAGGGTGACGCGGCAATGGGGGGAAATGGGGCAGATGTCCAAGGGGCGACCTGGGAGGAAGGATACAGGGAATGTTTCAGCCCACTCTTCCCAAAAGCACACAGGCTTTGGGACTCTATCTCCTGGCTCGCTTATCTGCCATGATGGCGCCAGGGGAGGGCGCCTACATACTCCTGCCACTTCCTGTACTAACCTCCCCTGGTTCTTCTAAAGAGAGTGCTTTGTGAAGTAGGTGTGTCACATATAACAATGAAATACAACAGGAAATCACACTCACCAGCCATTAATTTATTTAGCAGACGCTTTTATCTAAAATGACGTACTCTTAATTAAAGCTTGGGTTCAGAAAGTAGGCCCAGCCAGTGTCCCTAGGGGTCAGCGCCCAGCGATGATATGACAGCTCTGCTGGCCACAGGATTTGAACCCATGACTTTCCGAACATGGGCACAGATCCCAAATCCACTGACTTAGTACTAGTGTATGTGTGTGTGTGTGTGTGTGTGTGTATATATATATATATATATATAAATAAACCACCTGTTGCAGCACACTGTAAATTCCCCAAGTTCCCATGGTTACATGAAATTTCCATGAAAACTTTCCAGAATGTTTCTGGAAATTTACTGTACAGTTTCCACCCCATTGCTACTCTACACACAAAACATACCGTGAAATAATAGCTATGTAGTTCTAATAATGTGTCCATTTCTTAGTTTGGTAAGGAAAATCATTCAAAAACCATCTGATTTCAGATTATTATATCTACTTATTTTAAGATGCTTGGTACCAAAGACATCAAGGATTTCTATGGAAGAGAGATAGCGGCTATGATTGAGCTTTGGGAGGACTTTCTCACAAAGAATTGATTTTCATGTGTTGAGATTCTACATTTATAGAAAAACATTTCATTGACATTCCCATTTGTTTTTTTCCCCCAAACTCCAAAGTATGAGATCTATAAGTGATCATCCATTTCAGTTTTAAATTAAAACCAGCAAGGAAACCAAAGACATCCTCCAAAAGGATGCTTCCATGCTGCCATCTATCAGGGGCTTATCTTGCCTGCAGGAAGAACATTTTAATTTTTGCAAATACAAAGGAAATGAATTCCAGAAGAACCATTAAAAAATTAAATGAAAGCATCAGCACAAAAGCTGTTCTAAGGGTCTATAATATCTACTTGAAAATTAATTCCTACACGTTGCATGCATATTGGCTACAAAAAATTACGACAATACCGTTAAACCATTTATGTGGACTTAGATGAACAAAAATTCATAAGGATAAAACATTGACAGTGGGGAAAGATAAGGCTTAATTAAAAAGTCCATGGAAAGATTTACTCTTAAAATGTACTTTAGCTGGCAGAATGTCACATTTCATGCAAAGAAAAACTGCCTCCTTGAAAAAGATTGTACAGCACTGCTTAGGATCATTGTGGCAGACGTTTTACCGAACGAGTTTTATCAATTGCACGTTAATTGAACGAACGATTGAAATGGCACAACGAAAATGGAAGGCCGTGTTTCTGGTTTGCAAAGCTTTAAGGGGCTCTGAAGCACCCTGCCTGGGGGGCCGAAGGAAAGACACCGATTCCTGTAATGGTTCATTCTGAAGTTGAGCTTGTATCGCCTTTATTAAATACTCCATAGTCTCAACTACAGTAAACGATTACAAAATGTTGTGTTCTCTGAAATCGGGATTTACAAAGCTGACATTTTTCCATTTCGCAAAGGAAAAATAATGCGCTGGTGCAGTCTGGTCACACAAGGCTATCGGAACCCAGCTGGAAAGTGCATGTTTTTTTTTTTCTTTTTCTCAATTTTTTTTTTAAAAACCTCCTGATTTTTTTTCTTCTCCTTTCACTGTACAGGTTGCACATTTTAAATTACAACTCATTTCGTAAGTGTGGAAGAGCGAGGAAACGAAAAAAGGATCAAATTCAAATGCCAAACAACAAACAGATTTTCTTTGTTAGGTATAAAAAAATAAATAAAGATATCATATTACACAAAAAAATCAGGAGCGGATTCTCATTGTACAATAGTTTGTTTTTTTTTGTTTTTTGTTTTTTAAATCCAAGCAGGGTCTGAAAGCGTGTATGACTGCAACCAAAGGAAGGGGGGGGAAAAAAAACAACCTCTCTCCCACTCAAAAACAAAGAACAGAAAATAAAAATAAACACACAGAGTTAAAGCTAGTGTACTGCAACAGAGAACAGCTAAAATTGTTAAAATACAACTTTGATTACTGACGGATGATACTTGAAATAAATTGTCCTCAGAGTAAAAGAAAACTCCAGGGTTCTCTCTGTGGCAGTGCATGCTTTCTATCAGCCTACTTCCTGCAGTTCTGGAATGACAGGGCTTGTGCAACAACACTGCACAGCCAAGTAGACAGAGCAGTAGAAGCAATCATTCAGGAAACCTTCTAACAGGACTGATGGGGAAGGAAAAACGTGGAAACAGAAGGAAAGACCATCTATCCTCAGGACAGTATTACACAGCTGATGGAGACTAGGAGTGTATTTCACAAAATAAAGCCAGTGTACATAGAACTATGTGGCTCTGTTTTTACTTTATTTCCTTGTAAAGTATGGAGGGATTCATGTAATGGGAATACATTTATTTTATACATTTTTAAAGTTTGCTTTAAAATAGAAGTTTTCCCCTTTAGTCATAATTATCACCCATAACCCCCCCACTCCTCCCCAAAGTTATATAGAATTTTCCAACACTGTACTATATGAAGGACAGGGGAAGGCAGACGCACGCCCGCCCCCAGCAGATTCACATACTGTCGCGCTGGATATTTAAAAAGAACCGAGTGAGAGCGCTGTTTACTGGCAGAAGGGTGAGGCAGTGGGATCGAAGCCCTTAAAGACGTCCTTGAGAGAGGCGGCATCCTGATCAGTGGCGTCAGTCTCAGCCGGGCTGCTGCCCCCGAACGGGCTTCCGGTGCCGCTGGCCTTGCCGGCCTGCTTGGCCATACTAAAGAGGGTGGAGACCGGGAGATTGTGGACGCCAGGCGGAGGCTGCTCCGAGGAGCCCGTGGGTGCGGGGCCGGCCGAGGGGGTGCCGGCGGCCGCACCTGTACTCGTGCCCCCCGAAGGTGAGGGAGCGGGCTTGGGCCGGGGCCTGTTGTAGCTGTTGTAGCGGTCCGTGGCGGGCTCCGCGCTGCTCTTCTCCGCCTCGGGCTGGTCCAGAGCCGATTTGCGCACGAACAGCGGCTCTTTGGCCTTGGCCTTGGCCGACTCGGCAGTGCTGGGGACGCCGCTAGTGTTCGTGGCCGCGGCAGCGCCTTCGGGCTTGGCGGTACTCTGAGTCCGTGGGTCATACAGGCTGATCCCACTCAAGACGCTGCTCTGGCTGCCCCCGCCACTGCCCACCCCCCTGCTAGTGCCCCCTGCGGAGAGCAGCCGAGGGTCGTAGGGGGCAATAGTGGGTGGGGAGGAGGCAGATGAGGTGGTAGAAGCCGGTGGGGCTGGGGACTCGGCGGATTGCTTGAGCGCGGACTTCTGGGGCTGAAGTCGGGGGTCGGCAGGCACCTTGCGGGCCGTGCGAGGATCCACGGGCTTCTCTGGGGCGGCAGGGCCTGCAGATGGGGGCCCCGATGGCGCAGGGGGCGTGGGGGAGGTGCCGGTGGCATTGACCGTCTTGAGGATGCGGGACAGCAGCTCAAAGTCCGGGAGGGTGGTGGCGCTGGCTGGATCGGCAGCAGCGGGAGGTGGCTGGGGTGCGGACAAGGCGGGGGTGGGGTGCAGCTGCTGCTGTGCCCGAGAAAGACGGGGGTCGAGGGTGGTGACGGGGGGGATGCCCGGAGGAAGGGGAAGGAAGTCCTGCTTGGGGATGGGCAAAGGGATCAAGTCCTCGGGGTTCCACAGGACCCCCTTGGAGAAGTGAGGCTTCTGCAGAACGATGTCCTTTTTAATATGACTAAACTGCTGCAGCTGGGAACGCGGATCCCGCAGAACCATACCCATCAGGGGGTCCAGGGGGATGGGCACCGGCTTGTCTCTCAGCACCCGCTCCACTTCCTCCTCCTCGCCAGGGGTGGGAGCAGGGGGCTTGTGGGCATGGGGGGCGTCGGGCTTCTGGTGAAGCGAGGCTGCATGTCGGGCGAGACGCGGGTCCGCAGGAGAGCTGGAGGCGGAGGAGGACGGAGAGGCAGCCGCACCGGGCTCAGCAGAGGGGCCGGGGTCAGAGGCCCGGGACAGGCGCGGGTCGCGAGCCAGACGGGGATCGGCAGGGCGGCTAGGAGGCTGCAGGGAGGAGGCCTTCTGCAGTCGGGGGTCACTGGGACCCCCCTCAGGCTTCACACTCCCCTGAGTCTGCTGCCGGAGAGTCTTCAAGATAGATGTGACACTGCCACCTCCATCCTCATCCTCACTGGAATACCAGTTGGCAGAATCACCTGCAGTGAAAATAATATCTTTAAGTTATGTATACAAATATATATAGAAAATAAAAATAAAATAAATATACAGATTTTGGTTCACTAGGTGTACTTTCTCCATTATAAAATAAATCTAAACGTGGTACAACATCCCCACCTAGTGGAAAGATTAACCTACTTTTACTAATAACCACATCATAAAAGACAAATATGGCTGCAGGTGGGACTGGGAGGCCAGATCCAGGAATATATTTTGCTTATTTTAATTTGAGAAGCAGTTTTCTTTTTGCTAGGAAACAGAGCTGCCCGCAGCTTAGCTGGCGTACGGGCAGAGCGCGACCTTTCCCCGGGCCATCACCTTCAGTGTCCCGCTCAGAGCCGCCTTCCGCCAGACGCCTGGCACGCTCCTCCTCCTCCTGCTGCTTCTGCTGTATCCTCAGGAAGAGCACGCGCTGTGCCGGCGGCAGGAAGTCGGGCACCGCCATGCCAGCTTGCTGCCCAGCGGAGCCACTGCTGCCGGGGCCCTCCGCGCCTTGCTTTCCGGGGGCCTGGTCCCCAAAGCCCCCGCCTTCACCCTCTGACGTGCCCCCGTACTCCTGGTACTCCTCTCCTATGAAGCACAAAACCGGGATTTACAATCCGGTTTCTGATACTGCATATTACGGTTCTGTCTTGTATTTACTGGCAATTACCGGACACCTGCATGCAAATAAGACCTTCAGTGCTGAAGGTACACATGATGGTATTTGACCATGAAATGACCTTAGAGTACAACCACTCCAATCGCTCATTTTTTTTTCCTGATAAAATCTATTCCACCCTTTGTAATCTATATGTGATAAATGTGCAGTTTTACATAAATGAGATTTCATTAAAGTAAATAAGGGTGGACCATCTATTCTCTATTATTTAAGAGAAAAATAAATGGTAGGGTGGTAGACTAATCCTGACGGACCTTTGCCGTACGAACAAATCTCCCATCAGGAGGACGGCTCACCTTCTGTACCATTGTCCTCCATCTCCATGCCCTGTTTCTGATGGTAGAAATTGTCGTAGTAGTTTCCCCCAGGTGGTGGAGGTCCTGGAGGCATCACTCCGGGGTGAGGAGGACCTTCTCCTGGACCAAAGTTTCCCATCATGGGAGGCCCGGGGCCCATTGGAGGGGGACCCTGGTTCATCCCCGGGGGACCCATGGGAGGCATGTCATGTGGGCCAGGAGGCATCATTCCAGGCGGGGCAGGTCCCATGTGCCCTGGAGGAGGAGGCCCGGGAAAGCGAGGGGGAGGGCCAATCGGGGGTCCCGAAGGTCCAGGTCCAGGAGGTCCGGGAGGTCCAGGAGGGCCTGGCGGTGCTGCAGGAGCTTGACCCCTGTAGATACAGGAATGTATCCGTTAGCTTACCTTAGAAAGGCTAGACAGTTTTTACATGAGTAGGGTATTAAAAAAACACTGCAAACCTGACGCCAAGTTTCTGAGCCAGCTGTCCTGTAGGCTGCACCACAATCTCAAAGAGAGATGGAATCTTTTTTCCAGCGTTTCCAGGACAGGAGGGTGGAGGGCCCATAGGTGGTGGCAGAGGTCCATTTGCGTTTGGTGGTCCCTGATAAGGGCCTCCATCTGGGCAAGGAGGAGGGCAGGGACCTGGTCCTGGACCACCGCCTGGGCCAGGTGGGCCTGGCGGTGGCATGGGACCAGGGGGAGGGCCAAGAGGCCCAAAATCTATGGGGGCATTCGAGTCAGCAGGACCAGGGCGAGGGGGTGTTGGCAGCAAGCCTACCCCTGGAGGGGGCTTGGGCAGGGGATTGATGCCCTGCTTCTTAAGTTCCTCAACCTCCTTCTCATCCTCAGCTCCAGCTTCTGCATCCTCTGCGAGCATCTACAAGATCGGGCAGCAAGCAACAAAGATGAATGAGCTACATGATGATGGAATGACTCAATACGTAAACTATATCAATTAAAGAATAGGGTGGTGGACGCAGTACAGCAGACAAGGAAACATCTCGTGGGAGATTTATTTACACAAACATTCAGAGAGCAGAATGAAAAATAATTGGTTCAGAAAGATTGCAGAAGAGGGGGGACCAAGATATCGGATTGGTTGGTCTGACATTTGACAAGGCTGGTTCACTCTCTGAGCCAATCAATCATTTTGTGTTCTGCCTACAGAACATGCTCGTGGAAGAACAAGTAAAAGGACAGGACAACTAGGCGAAAAGTAAATCCAGCTGTAAATGGTAATGTCTGCAGCTCACCTTGTTCAGAAGATCCTGGGTATCATCAGTCAATGGTTTGTGAGAGAACATACACTCCTCCCCATTAACACAACTGCCGGTGGTGTGATACAACTTGCAGGGAAAATCTCGTGTTCTGCCGTCAAGGAACTAATCAATAAATTGATTATGCTAATTTAATGAATGGTATGTGGAATAAGAGAATCTTCACAGAATAACCTTAATGTTCATCAGCTGCTCCATGTAAATATAATCAGACCAGTGTTTAAAATTAACTTTTCAGTTAATTAGTTAATTAAGATCAACTTGGAGAACAAAATAAGTAGCTGTATGTGGATATATAGGAAAATAAATAGCTAGGCTGGGGTGCGATGTGCATTTATAAATGCAGGGGGAACCTGCGCGATGCACAGCTGCAGCCTCATCACAGACAGGGCTAAAGGATATCATGCATGTATGGGCAGTTCTCGGCCCGTGCACAGAAGCCGGTGATGTAGAACTTGCAGAGTTCCTTCTTCTTGGGCAGCTCGATGTCATGGCTGAAGTTGCAGTGTTCTCCCTAAAAAAGGTAAAGAAGCAAAGTTACACAGAACACTGAGTAGTCACTCAAAATACTCTTGTTTAATGACAGCACGGTTAGAAATCTGACCAAAAACAATCCAGGGAGTAGGAAAAAAGTAAATCGGTGGCAAGAACTCATTTTGCAAATTAAGAAAATGCACCGAGCCAACGACGAAAATGGACATTGCAGTTGGTGTAAGCAAATACAACCAGCAATCGAAAAAATATGCAGCAAGCTTTGCTGTGACAATGCGAATCAACTGATCCCTCACTGGACTGGATATATTTACACCTCTATAAGAGAGGCAAGTAACAAAGATGTAATAAAGCATTTTCTGATCCCATATGTAGTTCAGATGTGCCAGATGCTTTAGCAGCAAAAGCACTTACCCAAGTGCAGCGTCCCTCGACATAGTACTTGCAAATAGCTTTGCCCTTCTTGTCCTGTCCATGCTTGTCCTGGTCATTCCTCCGCTGGCAGCCTCCACCATCCTGCACATGCCGAAAGAGAATTCCATTCTAAATATACAGCCCCCCCCACCAAAGGGTGTCATATTTAGCAACTCCCATAAAATATACCACCTTAAACATAACTGCTTCCACTGACAGAGTGGACAACCAATGGTTGCACGTTGTATTTGAGCCATACAATGAATATGTTTGGGTTGGGTGCATCTGACAGACTAAGAAAAGTCTCTTGGTCTCATGTGTGCTGCTTTGTACTTGCAAATGGCACTGAGTGAGCCCATGACAGTGAATGATGTTTAGAAGCAGCATTCTTTAGCTGCTGGATGACTCACCCCCATATCCATGTCTCCATTGTTGTCTTCATCATGCATCTGGTCTCCTCGTCCTCTGCCTCTATTCCTCCCCCGTCCACGGCTCATGCCGCGGCCTCCCTTACCCCGACCACGCCCTCGCCCTCCTTTGCCACCTACATCAACAGTACAACACAATGAGCCAAAGATCACTCATACGATTTACAG
>JAODKN010000038.1:7448866-7461000 GCA_026774425.1 Petrocephalus zakoni
TATTGCTTTGGTGTCACATGCAGGTAAATGAGACTGCTAGTCTGGACTAGCTACCAGAGAAACTACCTTAAGCTACAGGGCTGTCCTTGCTAGCTATATATTAGAGCTTACAAAGAAATGAATCCAGTTCTTCTGCACTAGAAAAACCCACAATGTACTTATTAAACTCCGGCTCTATTTCAAAGTTCAGCACAATACTGAATTCCTTTCTTGTGGTTCTGCATGCCCTTTCTGCTGTTTGACAATCATCAATTTCTAAGTTAGTGAATTTAGCGGTTGCTAGCACTTGTCAAAGCATCACGATGGATTTGACACGGGTGTCTGTAGAACATACTCTCCAAACAACTCACTGCTGTAGTTTAAAATTATTGTTTATAAATATAATTGTTTATAAATACAGCTTACTTTTCATGGCCTCAGGACCCTAAAATGAGCTAATACTGTCAGAGGACTGCAGATAGAATATATCACTATGCAAACAACTGCAAACCTGGGCAGTAAACCTGTTCAAAACACCAACCCTTAACAGTGTGGAAATTTCTGTAGAGGCTATACGACAATACTGCCTCCGAGGCTGACGAACGTGGGGAGGGCAGATCTTGTCAAGGTTATTATATCTAGTACTCTATAAATGCCCAGAGAAATCACATTTATTAATTTTCTCTCAGCTTCCATCCACTTTTGGCATTATATTGCACACTTCCTATTAACTGCTCTGCTAAGTTAAAAATGGCTAATGTCTCTCACATGCTATAAAAAAGCTCACACCAGCTTACATATTTTCCAAAACATTACTCTGACTACCCCTTAAATTAGAATACATTGCTGAGGCTGTAGAGCCAATTAGACAAGAAGCCTTTTACAAACTAGAAAGAAAAAAATATATACATCTTTTTTTGTTTGCACTATCAGCGGTTTTCTAGATGAACACCATGCTTCTGGGTTTAAAATTACATCACTGATCCAGCCATAGGTCCTGGCCTCTTCTCAGTTGCCTATTCACAGTATTGCCTATTCACTGTATACAAAAAAAAGATCCCTACTGGAAGCTAGTTAGAAGCTACTCCAGGGAGCTGGCCTTCACTCCCTTTTCTTTATGTGGGTCTAGCTGCACAAACTCTTTTTCAAATCTACTCAGTTAAGCTGCTTACACTATACAGCTACACAAACACACAGAAATATATCCTAAAAAATACCAGGGTCACGAAAAATATTATCCAAAACAAAACTCTAGTTAGACAACCTACCTATGATTAAGGAATATTAAGAAATTTTCATTTGTATGGAAGCTACATTCCATAGACACATTATCCATATTAATCTCTTAAGAGAAATGTGTTATACATTACTTTAGGTCTATGCAAATATATATATATATACACTACTTTAAAAAGCCCAAGTTTACTTTATACTGCTTAAATACTGACTTAAATAAGGACGCATTTAAGAATCGGGCTTATGTCTGGCATAATATGAAGACATAATAAAACTGGAAAGCTATAAAGCATGTAACAGCCTCATCGGGAACCTCTCAACTTTTAACAGTACATGTGAAATAAAATAGTTTGAAAGCCATCTCTGAGATTGGGCATCAGTAAATTATAGGCAGTGTGAACAGTTAAGTTCAATAAGACTTGCAAAACTAAACTGAAAAAGTAGCAGTACTGAGTTATATGCACACTCGGGTTCTGCGTTTTACTGACATGCCTCACATTTCAGATACTCTCATGCAAAGTTATTTTAAGTTGCTACAATAAAATACAAGAACACAAGTTGGGGGGAAACTACCATTTCCACCACACTTCTACAGAAATCCAGTTAAGAAGGCCTCTTTGTAAATAGTGCAGGGAAGTACTTACTGTGACCGGCTTCATATTTCCACTCAAAGCACAGGTACTGAAATTCTTATCCGGCTTTTAAATATTGGTGTCAGCCTAATTTATTGGTAATGGGGTTCACCAGAAAGGGAGGAAGACTTAATGGGGCATGACGTTGCTGTTAGACTACAGGAAGCTAGGGAGTTAAACAAGGGAATTTGTGTTATGTTTTACATCACATTTTTTAACTTTTGGAATGCTTCTGAAACAGTACGGGGTCTTGGGAAATGGGCACAGTAACGACCTAAAAAGGAGCGCTTCCTGTAACAGAGCTAAACGTTAGAGCCGCACGTACTTGCTGCGTCGTTGCAAAGCCGGTAAAACTGCAATCTGGAATTCAAGACAAACACCGTGTCCCTTAATAGTGTATGGGGGGGACTTTTAGTTAAAAAGAACTTATTAATCCCGCACCAAGCAAGCCGTGGGCAGCTTTTATATACATTATATATCACATACACCCATAACTAAATATTTTAAACGACTGCTGGGCATCGCATGCATTTTGTTTTGAAGGAAATTAAAATCACCGGGTAACAAATACTGTATATGAGTGATATAACTGGAAAGGGGGGCCGACCGACTTAATGGCGGCGTATAAAGATGCTAACACGCTAGCTACAACAGTGCGCCGTAGTTTTTCGGCCTCAGGTCGTTAAATAGCGCCTGAAATCGACTGGAAACGCGTTTACTTCTAATTAATTCGCGTCATTTAAAGCGTTCGGGACATATTCCGCGCAAATAGCCGTTTGGCGGCGGCGGCGCGCTAAGTGCGTAGCTAGTTCATTAGCCTAGCTGTTATATAAACCACAAGCCGCGTTAATTAGCCAGGGAAAAAACATCCGTAATTCATTACCTATGCTAATATACCCGAATGACCGACGCGAGTGGTGAGGGACGATTCGTGCGATAAACGAAATATAATATTTAATAAATGTCCGCCGTATCGAAGCCTTTGTCCGGGAGGCGTAGGTAAAGATATTTTACGCGCTGCTATCGATGCGTCCGTCGACCGAGGAAGGAAAAGTCTAACTGCAAACAATCGTCCAGCTTCCCAGCTGCAAACCTGGGATAAATAATGCTGATTAGTGTCAAATTGGTCTTCCAAATTAATTAGAAATGTATTTTTCCCCTTCCCCTCCCCCCCATCCAAAATAATTGTCCCTTAATTTAGTTGGCTCTTGCTTTAAACGCATTAATAATAGCTATTTTGACCTTATGGTCTTCTTTTATTCTTAAACTTAACTGAAATATTTTTTAAAAAGAAGGCAGCTAGGTAAAATTCTGAGAAATATCCCTGTTGGTGTTTGACCTTCCAGATTGCGCTCTGCAACGTTTCAAGATGGCGTTCGTTACCTCGGTACTTGTTCCCCAGAAAAAGGCGACTTTAATCCCTTTGAAAAGGAAAAAAAAGAAAGCCCGAGCTTTTTTATGTCTAAAAAAGCACAGGATAAATAAATTGTTGTTATAGAAATATGATTGTAGAATTACTCGACCTTTCGTCAGTGAGAAGGCTGTTGATGTGTTCGTGGTTGGTTGTTGTTGGGGAGTTTGGATGGACAGTCATGCTTTCCACAGCCATTTCCTCTAGCTACATTTAAGTGCAAAAAAAATTACAAATCGACACTGGAATCTACTGGCTTATGCGTCACTTAACTTGGATCTACTTGTTAATTGATTTTAGGAAGAGTTTCAGTTCATAGTAGTCAATTCCCCATTAACAGTTTAAAGAGAGATAGGTTGAATTGTTTCCTGAGGTTCTCCGTCCTACAGCTGCGCTGTAAAATGAAACTCATCCACATAAAATGGCGGCGACTCTTCTCCACAGAGAAGGGGGAGGTCTGTCTCCGCGGTGACGTCATCGCCCTGCGTCACTCGCGGAAATCTTCGGAAGTGCTTCGCAAAAGACACAAAACTCCCCACATTTTTGTTGATCTGTAATAAAAACGCCGGCTTAATTTTAATCGGGCACTTATAATAACATAAAAAAACGCCTTATATCAATATTATTTCAAGGGTTCCAGTCTTTGTTAAAAGCAAAAATGTATACGTTACAAATCTAATATTCCATTTGAATAAAAATTAACATGTAGAGGGATGGTTTCAAGTGTGGTAGTCATTGGGAAACGAAATAACATACTGAAACTAGAGCATATATATATATATATATATATATACATACATATATATCCCAAATATATCCCAAATAGCAATCTTCCCTTAAATGCTGCAGTAAAAAGTAATGTTTCAAATTATATCTTAACGCGATAGCTCAAATTACATGACAGTATGAAATTGTACAGAATTGTCTATTATAGATTATTTAAAAAACGGACACATAGATAATTTAATCTTCGTTTATAAAAAATCACATGACAGGAACCATGTATTGCGACTTTATTTGTCGCCCGCAGTTCGTCGTCATCACTGAGCGCCCATTCAAACCGCACATAGCGGGATTTCTGTTGAACTACAAAAAGAAAGATAGACCTACACAAAAAAGGAAAACGGGTTATTTCATATATCATTTCAAAGGATAATACAGTTCCAGCCGGACAAAATGATAGATATGATCGAAAAGGAAGATACACTTATTAGCGAGGAGGAGGCGGCGCAGTATGATAGGCAGATTCGGCTGTGGGGACTGGATGCACAAAAGAGGTTTGTAGCTAGGTTAACTGACTACGATCGATCATGCAATAAAGAGGAACCGCTTAAATGTCGATCATAGCAAGACATTATTTCTCTCTGCATGTGGCTCGATAAATGTGGTACTACAGTTGCCACTTATTATTTACGTGAGCGCCCAGCTAGTTATGCATTAACAATTCTAACTATATAATTACTAACTAGGTCGCGGTCCGATTCCCAATTCATATTCTCATCCTGCAAAAATGCAACTGCGTTTCAGATTAATTTATTAAATGTCTCTTTTGTTTTACATTTATCCGTAATGCCAGTCGGTGAAAGTGGGATTGCAGCCCTTCACCACGTAGCTAGTGGAACACCTGACCACTGCTACAACTTTCTTTTTTATGTAATCCCCAGTACTCTTGCATCTGAATTTACTGCATAATGGTTTTACATAGCTAACCTTCAGAAAATCATTTTTTCACTTGTCGGACTCACAAGCTGTTATTATAGAATGTGATTTTAAAATATTGTGTGAGGTTGCCAGAGATTACTGCAGTATTACATTTTGAAATGAATGAAATACTTGGCTGCTTGTACGTTTTTCTGTCTAGGTTGCGAGGATCGCGGGTGCTGCTCGTCGGTCTCCGAGGACTGGGGGCAGAGGTCGCTAAAAACCTCATCTTGGCTGGAGTGAAAGGGTTAACCCTTTTAGACCATGAGCAGGTACTGGGCTGCTTCTGGTCTGCACTCTTATTCTGATTTAATAGTCTTATGCCTGAAGTGCTGTAGGTTTGTTGTTTAGCTCTCTGTCTGGAGTTTGGATGTTTTCCCCATGCTTGTATGGGTTTCTGCACTCCAAAACGTGCATTTTCGTAAATTGGCATCTCTGAACTGCCCATTGTGCGAGTGAAGGTGCACCCCTCCAGCCCCAGCTTTGTGGCCTGCAGCTCACCCGGTTAGGACCCTGTGTCCGTCACTCTAAGGTTACTGGCCCGAAACCCGGGGCCGGCAGACTAACGGCTCTGTCAGGCCCCTGAGTGAGATGCGCTTCAGACTCACTGCAGATAATCCTGCATAAGTAGTCTTGAAGTATTCATATTAAATATATATACTGTTCATTGCCTGACATCGACATGATTGCTGGTTTTTTTACCAGCCTTTTTGCTGTCAAAAGATTTGCGCCTGTAGTTTAAGTACTCGCCTTAACAGCTACAGTGATATTTAAAAATGTAACATTATCAAGACACACTGGTGGAAATGACCGATAAGACAGTCTCAGTTATTTACAGCGGCTGTCAATGGCCATCATTACAACCAAAAAATCTGAAGTAGATTTTTCACTTCACTTGCATATAGTTTGCAGTCTGAGTAGAAATGGCTAGTTCTAATTATGCCACTTGGATAAAAAAAAGGACATTTTAAAAAATATGTTGGACATGGCATTGCGCTAATAAAGCAAATGTTATGGATTCCCATCTCAAGGGTCACATACAAAAATGTAGGCCTCCTCTCTATTGTAAGTCACTTTAGAAAAAAAACATCAGATGAGGTTTTGTAAAGTTTGGTGGCTAATTCTGTGGGTAATATTGTTCAAATCGCATTTCAAAATAGCTGCTCCGTCATGCCTTATAGATTTCGGAATAAGAACGGCAGAATAGACACTATAGCTATGGATATCGGTGGCCTACTAATCTACATTATTACAAGCCAGAAGTGTTGTTCGGAGTTGAATGGCCAACTTCTGCTTGACCCCTATGTTTGGACAGCTGGTGATGCTCAGCATGGTGGGCTGTGGCGGCGCTGCATCTGTGCTGTGGGGTCTGGACGATTCCAGGCCTCGCGGCTTGCTCTCGGTCAATATTTGCCCCAGGCTCACAGATGCTCATTTGTGGCAGGGAGGGGAGAGAAATGTAAAGTGGGGCAGTGCCGACGCTGAGATATGTCCAGCATGCACAAAGGCATGAGAGTTATTGCCTCAGACCTATTTGGCTTACGGGTTTTGAATTTGGCCCGAGCGCTTTCTCCCACGATCCAGCGACATGCTGTTTGGGCGACTTGCTGTCTTTAAATTGCCCTTAGCATGTGTGTGAGTGCGCTGTGCTGGACTGGCATCCTCTCCCGGGTCTGCCCTGATCCTGTGTGCTTCCTTGGATAGATTCCAGATCACTGCAACTCCAGTTCAATAAGTGGTTATTGCAAATGGATGATCATTTTCAGTTTTTATTTTTATTTATTGTTCTTTCTTTCTCCCCAGGTGACGGAGGAGTCTAGCCGGGCCCAGTTCCTCATCCCCGTGGGTTCTGAGGGGCACAACTGTGCTGAGGCCTCTTTGGAGCGTGCCCAGTACCTCAACCCTATGGTGGAGGTGAAGGCTGACACAGAAAGAGTGGACTCCAAGCCAGATGAATTTTTCCTGCAGTTTGACGCAGTGAGTCCTGTGGGCTTCTTAAGCGGGTCTGCAGTACAGCCTTGTTCACTGCAAAAGCTTCACTCTAGGCAGTGCTATAGAATGTTAATATCTGGATTCATGTCAGCCCTGACATAAGCTGCAGTCAGCATTTTTGGATCCATGTGGTAAATGACTTAAAGACCCTTGAATGCCATTATTTAGATTGATGAAAGTATTGAGGTGGTTGGAGGATAATGTCGTCCTTTTTTCGTTATGACTTTATGAGCTTAATATCGACGTATATAGAAAAATGGTATAAATTAGGATACAGTTAGGCCAGTGTTGGTTGCTGGAAAATGTAGTGTATATTGTATTGCCTTCCTGTACGTTCCAGTAGATGGTGCTTTTCTACTGTAGCTATTTGTTTGACAAAAACCAGCAGGACTGTCGTATGCTTTTAAGTTGACTCCTTCCTGTACCTCATTTTCATGAATACAATTTTCATGTGTAACCTTGCTTCATTTAAATGAATTCAGCATCGTATAGGTTCAGTTTGCTTAAAGGCAAACGAGATCTAACACATCAGCGATGTCTACGAGACGATACTCACACAGAAATGGAATGTAAACAGAGAGAGGCTCTTGGCGCATGTTTTTTTCTCCTCCTCATTAAAGCATCTGTTCTTTGACACGCTGGATGCTGTCACTGTGCTTTGAGGTCTGGAATACCTCTTGGGTACGGTCAAGGAAAACACATTGCAGACGAGTCCTGGAAAGCAGCGATATTCGGGACTGCTTCAAAACCCAAATGTGGTATGAAAAGTTCAGCTGTCACTTCCCCCCCCCCACATATTTTGGTACCAGATAGAGATGCAAGTCTTTGATGTGTGATCAGGTTTTTTTTTTTTTTTTGGTTTTTGGTTTATTATTTATTTCACGCTAGGAATGTAATTGAGACGCGCTCCGGCTCTCGGCTGTGAAAGATTGATAAAGCGAGCCAGGGTTACAAAGCAGCGAACAGACGCTTCAGACGCTTTCTCGCTCAGCCAGCGCTGCAGAAACGGTGGGGAGTGTCCCGGAGGGAGCTGCACTGGGAGTTCAGGTTGAGGTGGGGGGGGGGGGGGTGGTGAGCGAGCTGGCAGCTTTCAGTCTCTTTCTCCCTCCTTGTTACCATTAAGATGTCTCTATGTATGCATCTCGCATTCTAATTCTACTGAGTTGCTAACTGCTCGGCACTCCCTGGCACATTTTAAAGCTCTATAGAATCATCGCTTCCAAAGAGCATGAGCACTACACTCATTTTCCGTGTAAATGATCATGTGCTTCGGCACATTTCTGCCGGTGTTCCTGTTCACCTTTATGGTACGGACTTTGGACCTGCATCGCTTGCATCACTCTGCTGTAAGAGGTTGCTTAAGATGCAGATTTTCTGCCTTTATCTGTGTAGCCTGCTGTCCTTTTACACCAAGCGAACGTGCGCTCCTCCGCGAGAGACTCTGCCCGTCTCCGGCCATCCCTCCTTCCTCCGTCCCGTCCCGCGCTCCTCGCCGTGCCAAAAGCCGGGTCCTTTTGTTCTGCGGTGTTGGAAAGCCCCTCTCTCCTTTCCAAACAATGCAGCCAGTGTCCGCTTACACAAATGAGGCGCCCGGGGCCAGGATTAGTGGGCCACCACCTAAAAGGATCTGATGTGGCCGACTGCCTGCTCCCAAGATGGAGGGAAGCCTGCTGTCTGATGGCGCTGCGCGTCTCCGACTCCTGCAGGAGTCCGGCGGCCAGGTCGTGTCTCTGCCCCTTGGCAACACAACAAGCAGCACAATGCAGTTGGTGCGGAGGAACCTTTCGTGGCCGTTTTCTCTTCTTGATGTTCACGGACATTGCAGTGTTCTCGATGCACCTGCTTAGTCAATAATGCCTCTCGATGCGGATTCAGCCTTTACAGAGGGGGTGGACAGGGGTGGCCTTTTTGCCGACTGTAGGCGTTCCTGTCAATGCCACTCTGCACGTCTGCGGTTTGGATAGACGGTGTTGGATTTTTTAACACCGATTACCGACAGAAGGCATCTCACCCCGTCGGCTTGTGGTTTCACTGTGACACAGTTAGTCCCCGCGCCCCAACATGGCACTCGACGCAGTGCCAGGGAATAGCTCTGTGCCCCACTACACGCACTTATCTTTGGTATGGAGACGGGCATGGGTTGGTTCCTCGGATAAGCAGGCCTCTATCCGTTGGTTAGTTCTGTTGATAAACGATATCTTTCAATGACAAAAGCATTTCTTTGTTTGTTCAGAATAAACTGGCATGGGCGTTTTCCTAACCCTGCCTTTCTATCGGGGTGAATGCTGCTCGTCAGCTTTTTAATAAAGTTTATCAACAATTAACCCTTGGGAACCCATATTTGACCCTACCTTTTATTTTTTATTTACATTCAACCCACTCATCAAAATAAAGTAGTTTTTTATTTATTATTTATTTTTTGTTTAACAGCCCAGTGTACCATTACGTGTACCAGTGTACGACCATATACGAAAAATCTCTACTTTGATGAGTGGGTTCAATGTAAGGCTGGAAGAAAAGGTAGTGTCCTCTGTGTGTGTATATGTATGTGTGTGTGTATATGTATATATATATGAATATGAATGACCCCTTGGGTTCCCCATGGTTAAGGAATCCGAGGAATTGTTATATTACAACTAGTATGTTTATTTTTTTCATGAAACTCTCTCTTTCTGCTCTCGAACACAGGTGTGTCTGACTGGCTGCCCGCGGGATCTCATGGTCCGTATCGATCAGGTGTGCGCGCAGAAGAACGTCAAGGTCTTCTGTGGTGATGTCTTTGGCTACCACGGCTACATGTTTTCAAACTTGGGCCCGGAGCACCACTTTGTGGAGTGAGTATCCAGGGTGTAGCGCTTGGATCCTCCCTTTTTTCGAAATGCACATGGAGTGTTTTCATACCTATCTGCCTCAGGGAGAAAATCAAGGTAGTAAAACCTTCTGAGGATACCAACGACAGACCCGAGGCTAAGAAACCACGAGTCGACCCCACAGAGACCACCATGGTGAAAAAAGTATGAACTTTTTGTTTGCTTTTATATTTAATCGAGTCCCGTGCTTCCGATTGTCGACCTGACGTTTCGTCTCTCCCGTCCCGCACTGTTAGACGACCGGCTTCTGCTCCTTGAAGGAAGCTTTAGAAATCGATTGGACAACTGAAAAGGCGAAGGCGAGTTTGAAGCGCACCACTACCGATTACTTCCTTTTGCAAGGTAACTCTCCCACCTTCGGGACAAAAAAAAAAAGAAATTGTCATGCTAATTCCATTCTCAGTTCTTTCACTGTTTGGCTAAAAATGCCACTTAAACTCAAGTCCGCTTCCAGAAATGTTTCATTCCGCATGCAGCCCTAATTCTGCAGGACGTCAGGAAAACAGACAAGAATCAGTCGTTTCATCCTTTAGCTAATTTGCCAGTTTTCCTTGACGTGTTATGCTCTTTCTTTCCACACTTCACCTCTGCACAGAAAGTTATTTTTTTCTCTCTCTTTTCCATCACAGGTTACACATGACTAACCATGTGCAGTGACTTTTAGACGAAAAACAGCTTCTTAACATTACGCTGAATGCGTCCGCTAAAGTTGGCACGACCCTGTGGTTATTATGTCTTCCGCTGAACAAAAAAATGTTTATTACAGTTGTTTTGGTTCTTTTAAAGGTTAAGAACATATTACGCGTCTATAAATACGACAGGGTTTCTCGATCTGTTTGCAAAGGAAGGCTCATTTCCCCTCTGAACTTCTCCCTGTCACAGATGGCAGACTGTAAGGTTAATCAAAGACAACATCCACGGTTTGAAATGGACGCTAGAAGACGCACTGCTTTAAAAGTTCTGACTTTATATTAGATTTTAATAGAAGTTGTGAATAAAACGGTTCTCCCTCATTCCGTTAATGCACGGTTTCTCCTGCTCCTGGAGTACTACCAGCCAGGAAGTTTTCTGTCAAACCCACACTGCTTACAACCTACCACCTTCACTACTAACCCAATAAGAAACACCTGATGCTAATTAAGGTCTGGCAGGTGATGGCGCAGGATTGAGAAACGCTGCGTTAATATTTTAAGAAATATTTCCATTTCTTATATCCTGTCTCACGCATTATTTATGACTGTCCTGATAGTTGATTTCAGTCTGTTAACGAGGCCTTAATCAGATTAAGCAATTTCCAGATTTCATTTCTTACATTTGTGTTTGTTATATGTGCTCAATTTGGTACTTAAAGGACCATACTGGTTTGACTGAGGTTTGGTGTTACTGGGCGTGAGAGCCTGTGCACTTCTATGTATGTATGATGTCTTGGCAGTGGAAAGAGTTGTAGGTGGGCATTGTGGTGCAATTTGCCATCCAGCTAAAGACAGGAAACGTTTGTGAGCTGGGTATGGGCGGAGTGCTGTATTAGGGTGGGCGGGGAGTAATCCTGGCTGGTCCATGAGAGCCACACAGGGCAGTGAGCACAAATATTCCATGTCTCTCATTGCTTAACAGCTTCTGCGTTGATTTCCTTTGAAATCTTCCTGTCAAGGTGGCGGAGATGGTCTCGGGGTGGGGGGGGGCATTGCCACACAGCTGTTAAGTGTTGCGTCCTTTTTTGAAGTGTTAAATACATTTATACAAGGTGTTGTTGATGATTCAATGTTTCTGTCTAAAAAGCAATTAAAGTAATTAAGTGATATTTTTTGTGTTAGGCAGTCTGCTTGTTGTCATGAACACTACAATATCTCCTATTCCATTGGTTCTGGTTATGGAAGTCTCATCATACCATCCTAAAGCTTTTAAGAGATTTTTTTTGGTACATTTTCTTTATACAAAACAAAGAATTTCAGGATATGGATAAATCCCATCAGCCATGTGATGCAAAATTCAAAACTTCTGATTGATGCGACCCTTTATCGGTGGATAAAAGGGCAAATTAAATAATGGCATGTATTAGACAAAAACTGTCCTGCAATCTAGTCGGCAGTGAGACCAGTTAGGTGATTACCTGAAAGCCATTTGCTTAGCTGGATGCGTAATGCACAAGTATCGCCTTATTTAGTCATTAAAATGATATTAAGAAGTACACCATATACCATGCGTACAGTGTTACAGTTTCAGAAGTAGTTTCCATTTTGACAATGAAACAGTGTTGCAATAGCCTTAGATAACAGTTACAAAGTAGTGACGTTAAAACACTTGCTCTTTCCT
>JAODKN010000038.1:7482403-7492591 GCA_026774425.1 Petrocephalus zakoni
CGCCCCGGCGGCGGGCTGCCCGGGCCCTGCCGCGGCTGCGGGCGGGAGGTGCGTTATGGGGTTAGGGGGGGGAGTGCGTTATGGGGTTATGGGGGTGAGTGCTTTATGGGGTTATGGGGGTGAGTGCATGCGGCGGGCTGCCCGTGCAAAGCCGCGTCTGTGCGATGTGCAGTTGTCGCGTTTATAAAAAAAAAAAAAGTTATGTTTTGCATCTGTACATTTAATACGGTAAATAGCGTATCGGTTGTTTAAAAAGTTATTCATTTTCTATTTTTCATAGATCTATGACCAGATGCCACCCACAAAATACATGAAAGTAATATTTTATATTAGCCGGTTGTAAGTAGGCCTATACGTTGAATTTGTTGGTGTAGGTGACGTCATATAGGCCAAATTGATATTAATTTTATTCCTTAAACGGATACTTTTATATTCCTAATGGCCAATCTTTTATTTAACGTATCCGCTTGGTGACGGAAGACAAAACAATCTGGGAGCTACCAAGTATTCATGAATCTGCACTTTTATCTACACAATTATAGTAAACCTTTTATACTGATGCAGCGTTTCCGCAAATTGAATGATAAGGCGTCTGCGTTTAGTTTAATGCAGCTCATTTGCAAGTGCTGGGCGGGAGCCTGCTTGACCTTCGCATTGCGGCATGTGACTCCCTCTGTTGTGATCACAGATGTCTTTCGTTTCGCTTTTGTTTCGTCCGCCTAATCAGATGGCAGTGACAGCTTATCGAGGAAACCCCGAACAATTGGCGTTGTCTCCTATTTGAGTGGGAAATCCCCGCTGGTATACATGCCTGGGCGAGTGTCTGATCACGCTGCCCTACCTATGAAGGAGGGCACACTGTAGTAGTTACTATTAAGCTTTCGATCAACTGTGTGCGTCTCACCAGTTATTCTGTAATATATAACAACGCAGAGCAATAAATTAAATTAAAGAGAATGTCCCCTTTTTAATGATTTCTTTATTTGACCTATTAATCATGCTTGCTTATTTAAAAGGAGGTAGATGTGTTTTTAAGATGTTTGAGGCTGATTATTTAAAAACAAACAAATGTATATTGAAAGGGACCGAATTCTGCGCTGTAATTTCACCTTAGCACACAGGAGATCTGCTTAGTGGTGTGTTACTGCTGTAAAGTCAGAACCATCACCAAAACCAGCTACAGCACACGGGACCAGAGAGTGGTGATGTCATCCGCTGGTCATGTGATATGAAGTGTGCGCTATATTGTTTGTGCACTCAACAAGTGAAAATAACAAAGGACCGTATAACATAACGCCTGTCTTCTTTACGGGGCTCTGCTCAGTGGCTATATACCGTTACGAACAGGCCATTTAGACCTATTGTCCTAATTTCCTAATGCTTTCAGCGGTACTCAGCTCTAGGCCTTGGGACTACTAGCGGGTGGTATTTTTATTTTGGCCTAAAGACCTAATTAATTATATCCAAGCAATTCATCTGTGATACATTAAGACATTTTGGGGTTGTTTGGAAGATAAATAAATAATAATAATTATTATTATTATTAATTTTTGGTGTTTTTACGCATATATGGATATGGTATTTACCTTAGTATACCAAACTGTTATGTATATGTTATCAGGTGGTACAGTTGGTTGTACTCTGGTTTTTTACCTAAAAGTATGTAGACATCCCTTAGAGGGATTTCCTAAGTAACCCATGCCCATTGCCGCCCCACTGTGTAATTAAGCACAGAGTCACACAAGCACCTGCAATAAGCATATCAGCAGAATGGCTGGTTATACAGAAGAGGTTCGGCAGTTTGCCCCATTTCTGCTCTGCTAGAGCTGTCTACTGTAAATGAAGCGATAGTGAATGTCAAAACATCTGGGGCACACGAGCTCACAGCCAACATCAACACCCAACCTGAATGGCGGCAAATCCCACCAGAGTAGAGTCTATTACACCAATAGTAGGCGACTTCATATTATTACATAACCTTGGTTTCAGAATGAGATTTTGGACAAGCTGGTAGCTACATACTTTTGCCCATGAAGGGTACCTCCAAGGTTGCGTGCTCGACACCTGTGCCTAGCACTTTATGTATGGAGTTGGTATGTTTTCCTCCTATATGTACAGGTTTCCTCCAAGTCAGTGTTTCCTAATTCCGTCCTCGCCCCCTCCCAGCCGCTCCACATTTTCACTCCCTCCCAGCTCCCGGTAGGTGGACTCACTGGGGGCCCTGAGGACCCGGTATGGAATATTACCTTGTTTTGCGTAACATTCAATGGTATGATATCCAGAGGATGTAATCATTAGCATATTGCTGGTACACATATTGAATAATTTCTCATGATATAATCCACGCAAATAATCACTTCATTATGTATTTGCACTCTATGTTAGTTGCTGACTGTTTGACACAGCCCTGCATGAACACACACACACACACACATACACAGACAGGCCCAGTGGCTTATCTCTCTTGAAGGCCGCACTAATGAGTTTGGTAACTTATCTATTATACACGCGGAATGTTCCTACTAGGGACGAGGGAATCACTCAACCGTTTTGGAAAAAAAAAGCTGAAGGCCTTTAAAAACGTGGGAAAGACTCTCATATGATCATTATACATTTCTACTGAAATACTGAGCAATATAGAAATATGATCACCGAGCTTATCAGAAAGGGGCGTGGATCAGGGGCTACCACAATGGTGAATGGCTAAGGTAATGATGATGCTTAAAGTGAAGTCATTATTGGAGGATAAGAAAGCGTATAAAAATCAATGTAAATAAATACTGGACACACTCCTGCAGGGTGTCCCGGGCCTGCCTGTGAGCTCTGTGTCGCAATAAACGCTGGACTCGGAATCCTACTCAAGGGGCTCCTGACTTCTCATTTGGTGGGGAAGGAAAAACCACGACACCGGTTGGAGAACACTGGTCTGGGTCCTCTAACTTCCTCTCACATTCTAAAGATATGCAGTGTATGTGGACTGATGGGGCACTACCTCACCACAGGGCAAACACACACACACACACACACACACATACCCCCTTCACAACAAAGCAGCTCCCATTCACCTCCGTTTGTCTTTAGACTGTGATGCCTTCAGAGGAAACCCCATGGGGAAGAGTATACAAACTTCACAGACTTAAACCCTGGTCTCCAGAGGTGTCATCGTGTGGTGAACGTTCTTAAACATATATAAATTACGTTTTCAGCAAAAACAGTTTCTACTTAGAAAGACGGTGCATTTTTATATCGTCCGGAATGTGCCGCATCAATGAGAATATATCCATTGCATCAAGAAGTACTTTTCACATAGTGCTATGAGGGTCACTTCCATCCATCGTCTGAAACTGCTTGTCCTGCACAGGGTGGTGGGGGATCCAGAGCCGATCCTGGAGGCTACCAGTGCACAGCAGGCAGTAACCCAGGACGGGACGCCGACCAATCACAGGGCACACTCACACACCACTCACTCACACATGCACAGCTATGGGCAGTTTGCTACCTCCAATTAACCTCAACATGTTCTTGGACTGGGGTGGGAAACTGGAGTATGCGTTTGCGTGTAAATGGAAAATGTATTTTTATATTGCGTATATTTTCCTATATGGGTGGCGTGATGCCTCAGTGGGCAGCAATATTGCACCATAGCTGCGGGGCTGGTGGTTTGAGTTGCATCTCTGCTTTGCATATCCCCCACTTGTTGTGCGGATTTCCTCTGAAGATTTCAGTTTCCTTGCCCACTCCAACGAGACGCAGTTAGGCTAATTAGCATTTGTGAATTACCCATGGAATTTGACTGACCCAAGAAGATCTCCTTCTTGTCTTTTGGCAAGGGTTTCCGTTGTATTTGGTGCTTTGTCTTGGCTAGAATTGTCCATTGATTGTTGTTGGTATCCACAGAAATGAAAAGGGTAGTGAGGGTTAAATTAAATAATATCTGTGTAAAAACACAAACATATGCGACAGATCCCCCATGAACAGGGCTGGGCACCACTGTTCTGGGAAATTGTAGAACTGTTTATCTTGAGGTCAGGTGTGCCATGAGGTCCATGAGTGAGAGATAGCAACAGCCGACCAGGTTGGTAGATGTGATACATATAGGCACTGTGCAGATGGCAGCTGTGACCCCCACTTAAACTATCACAATGACATCATCCACGGCCACCCCTCCACCAACAGTCCTCTACTCCAGAAAGAAACCGCTGGGTCCTATGTTATTTTTTCCTACTTCTCCAAAATGGGGCATCTTCGCTGCTAACTGATTTTCTGCTCCCCGCCATTATCATAAGGTGGTATAGAGTACACAGCTGCCCTTTCTGCCAAAATAATGGGAGGGTGTTGAAAGGCAGACCAGCGCAAACAATCGCCAGGCCGACACTCTGCAGAAGGGCGTGGTTTTAGCTGAACACCCTTTTTTTGGCTGAATAGCACCACAGAAAAACATAGCACATGCCGTTTCAGAAAAAAAAATACTCACGTCAAATCACATGATTACAAGCAATGCATACTAGTAGCTTTACAGTACGTTGAATAACATCGAACCAGAATCCATTATATTACATGGTATATGTCAAGTTTCAAAGCAGAAATGAATTGTGGGACACAAAATTACAATTTCTTTTCGGTGAAATAAATGTTTATTGCAGAATATTTATTGATATCTTCCCAGATAGTTATAGTGTACTTTCCTTAATGGGAACTTCAAAACAATTAATTCTGAATTATATAAAGCTACATTTATTAAAACCATTAACTAGCATCATAAAAGCAGCACATAATTTGTAACTGACATTTCCGGGGCCAGTCATTAACCTCAAACTTCCTTTTCCGATACATTCTGTTTTCTATTTTCTCTCCACAATCTTGATACAGGAAGGCTACAGTTTATTTGTGTTGTAAGATAAAGCCTGGAAGATAAAAGACCTAATGATAACATGATGCCACCTGATCAGAAAGCGACAGGGTGATCTTATAGGATGTGACAGGGCCTACTTGCAGGTTTATTTAGTAAATACTGTCGCTGCTCAAGAAGCGTGTGTAAGAGCAGTCAATTACCTCATTACCGTGCTCAATAGGCTTGGCTGTGTGGCGGTCAGGCAAACAAGGGGTGTTGGGGAATGAGCCTTGGCAATGAGGCCAGCTGTTCCCATGGTACTCTCACGTGGTCCTTCTCAACTAACCACCTAACAAAGCCTTGTTTTCATTGGGATGTTGTACACTTTCTAAAAAAATACATCTCCATTGGCTCTTTGCCCTGAAATTCACCGCAGCAGAAAAAGGCATTGCATCGCAGATTATTTAGAAATATGCCTTTAACGTCATTTCAGTTAAACTGAATAAAATTATATTTTCTCCACTCAGAATGACAATTCATTTTTTTACTGGTCCTCTCCTACCTACGAGTTATAACTTTTCGAAGTATTCTAAGCATTTTTTAAAAGCTTTGTGGATCCTTATCATTAAGATTCAAGGCCAGTATTTCATACAAGCTACTAAAAGTGTGCCTTGTTGGCTCCGTGTTTTGTGTGTATGTCCTAGAAACCCATCCATCCATCCACTCTCAGTTCCCATTTGTCCTACTCAGGGTCATGAAGGTCAGAAGCTCATCCCAGAGGCTATAACCACTAGGCAGGGAACAACAGACAAAGGCGCAGCCCATCACAGGGTATGATCACACACACTACTCACTTACTGAAGCACACCTACAGGCAATTCCGTAACTCAAATTTTGAACTGGGGTCGTGGGGACTGGAGCACCCAGAGGACTGAGGTACTGAGGATATCAGGCCACACTTATTCTAACCCTGTACTGCATAAGACCATGACCCTATACTATATGGAGAATTTATATGTTGCTATAAGTTTGTCAGATTCTGCACAAGAGATGCAGTATTCTTCCATACGAAACAAAAACCAGATCACACCTGATTGGTGGTGGTGAACAAAAATCTTGGACATCCCATAATACTTCAATAGGGTTCACATTTATCAGCTGAAAATGTCATGGTATAGATAACATGAGTAGCAGGGGCATCAGATCAATGGACTACCAGTGCATAATGGTTTAGTACTCTTTTGAGAATGTGAAAAATGATTCATTAGCTATATAATGATTCACCACATGTGTAAGCTGACGTATCTTAATCACTGAGGCTCATGCTAAAAATACCCCAAGCATCACCCTGCCTTAATGTCACTGGTGCATCTTAACACAATTACACTCATTCACCCAACATTTTTAATCATGACCAAGTCATTTGCTTAATCAGCAAATCTACGTCCAATGAGTTTGTTTACAGAACAACAGAATATTCCTTCTGTTAATGTATTTTTATTATTGATATTGAATCCATTTACATTTGAAATGATGTATTTTGTATTTCAGAATAGATGATGTATTTGATCGAAAAATTGTGAATGGATGATGTACTTTTCTGGTTAATGTGCTGTACTTCTGTATATCGTATTATATTGTGTTTATATTATATTGTATTGTATGTGCACTGTACCAAATAAAACTGTGTAATATGCAAATGCAAAAATGACCTCTTGCATCAGCCCTCAAGTTGTGCAAGCCTAAAGAGTGAGTTTTGATATTTTAACTAGAGCTTGTAGGAAATCCCCATAAGCTATTTTATAAGTGGTTTAAATATAGCCTCCTGCAAGAAGGGAGAGTCAGAACTTCACAGTAACCCGACTAGTCTTGAGAATGAAACAATATTTTGAAACAATTATTTCTACCCAAACTTGTGTAATATTTTTTCCGATGTCGAGCTGATGGGAGCAAATCCAATTGTAGGTATTTTTAAATGTTGGTATTATTACACATACATACAGTTTTCACCTTTGTACAGATGAGTATTTCTACTGAAATCATTTAAAAGAGCAACAAAACGACGACACAAGAGAAGAGTAAGTGTGGAGCTTACATGGCTCAGTGGTCAGCACCAATGCTATGTAATTTAATAAATATTTAAATACACATACGTCAGTTTCACCTGAACATTGTCATTTGAGATTCCTGGGTTACGATGACGTCGCCGATAAAATACGAGTATTAATCACTGACAATAACATGTATTTTATATTTGGCTGACATATTGCAACAACCAAGATTAAAATATTTTTCATCGCTGAACATGTGATAGAGACATTTATATAGTTATATTGGTTATATCACAGTTTTACATATGTCGCTCCTTTGTGACTGTCCCAAGCACATTTGGGGTGTTTCTCAATACCAAGAATGCAAAGATTGCACTTGTGGTCTTGGCAAGAGTGGTCTTGCTGACTTGCCTCCCAAGAACCAACTTGGGATGCAATGAATCATGGGATTAGTCTCGTTTTGGCAGGGATACAACAGATGTCTCCGTAATATTTGAGGTGGGGTAAGAACGACATCGGGGGGGTTTTGCCGTCCTCTGTACCTCTGTTCTTAGTATTGGAACTGGTCCTTGACAGTGGAAGATAATGTAAAACAGGTATGCAAGAACGCAAGTATGGTCAAGTATGCATATCGAGAAACTCCCTCAGAGCCCTAATAGTAATTAATTGTTTATGTTGTTTCTTTATTTGAATGTTCTGATCTAGGTCAGAATTCTTGTTCTTTTATCTTTATCAAAACAGACAACATCAGTTTCCTAGTTAATGATATTTTTGTTATTTGTGCACCAACTGCATCTATTAATATCATTTCCAGTCCCTGTAGTAATACAATTTGCTTTGTCTTATAGCCAAATTATAGCCAAATAATTTTATCTTCATCATAACTCTGCTTTGAAATCAGTGTAAACTGCTGAGTCATTGTTAGATAACAAGGAAAACAAGCTCTAGTGACACAAATACCTAGGGTACCTAAGGTTTGGAAGAAAAACAAAAACTATTTACATCAAGATATGATTCATCTCTGAATAGACACGTGACCATGCACTATATTCAACTGAATGAGTGACATTCTACTCAACTATGACTGCAAGCCTGACTATATTGTTTCTGAAAAATCACCAAAATATTCAGTGTTCAGCTAATAATTTAATCTATGGTAAAGAAAAAAAAATCAAAAATCACACCTAACAGAGAGGGCATTGGAGCATTTAGGGTTAAGGGCTTTGCTCAAGGGCCTAGTGTTGTGGTTTTTCTTCCTCGCCAAATGAGAAGTCAGGAGCCGCTTGTGTAGAATTCTAAGTTCAGCCTTTATTGCGACACAGAGGTTACAGGCCAGACTGGACACTCTGCAGGAGTGTGCCCATCATGGATCTACATTGGTTCTTATACACTTTCTTACCTTCTTCACTCTAAGCTTCACCATCACTTTAGCCATTCACCATTACGGTGGCCCCTGATCCACGCCCCTTTCTAATAACCTTGGTGATCATATTTTATATTCCTCAGAATTTCAGAGGAAATGTATAATACCATATGAAGGTCTTTGAAGGTCTTCCCCACATTTGTTGAAGGCCTCCGGCCCTTTTTCTTCTGCCACGGTTAAATGACTCCCTTCTCTGGTAGGAACTCTCGGTGCATCCCTTCTGATGGATGACCTACCAACTCCTCATTGTGGCTGTCAAAAAAGATAAGCTACTGGGCTCATTAGAGTGGCCTTGATACAGGGCTGGACCAGATCAGGTAATCAGCAATGGCTGCAAGTCTAACACGAAGCACAAGTACATAATGATTTGATTACATGTGTGGGTTACATCATGATACAATGATCAGTATGTGTTCTAGTAATATGCTTATGATTATATCTTCTAGATGTTATACTACTAAGTGTCATGCAATATAAGGTAATATTCCATACTAGCAGTAACATTGCTCTGTCAGGCATGGGATGTTAAATAAATGCTGAAGAGCCCTAACCCCCCGATGACAATCAAAATGTGAATTTAAGACACAGTAACTTTACATCTATGTTATTCTTTGCCTTGCCACAGAATCTTCCCAAACATACATTTTTAAAGTCCTTTAAATGCTTCTGCTGTATATTGTACCTGCTGATAACTTGTGTCAACTGAAACTGGACATACTGGAAACTTATTTCACCGCGCAGAGCATTGCCATCCAGTAGAACATAGAGCAATTAAGGCTACCGTTCTGAAGAAATAGAGGCGAAATTACTTAGGCTGTTGGTGCAGAACAGGAAACATCATTATGTCTTTCAATATGAGACGGATGGTAACCAGGGATCAGCACCATGGTGGACATCGAGATCAAAATTGAATTTTTACAATGGAAATGGTATTTAGAAACATAGCCTACAAAGTTGCCAGCAATGATAAACCACAGAAAGTCCGAGAAAAAGCCCAGCAACAAACCATACTGTCTGCATTTTCTAGTGTTACGCCATATGACAAAAGGTTTATTTTTGTATAAAATTTGATTTCAGTTTGCACTTCATTCAATTTGTCATATTGCATCATATTCTGAATCTGTTTAAGGGAAATCCTAAGGAAATTTTATGCGAAAATGGAGTAGTGAAGTAAGAAATCACTTTAATTATAACATGATAATTATCGATATAGACTGATATGAAAAACATATTGCTCTATTAAAATATTTTGCCATATCACCCAGTTATAACACACACAAACTCACGCACATACACACATTTGTATCCATTTGTATCATTTGAGGATTCTCCATTAATTTCTAAAGTCAAAACCCTAATCTTAAAACTAGGACAATCTTAACCCCCCACCCAGCCCAAACCTTTACCATAAATAACCAAACAAAATGCAAGACTTTTGCCAATTTTAGTTTTTAGATTGCGTTTAATGATTAATGATTATCAAATTTAGTTTTCCCTTGCGGGGACCAGGGAAATGTCCCCACAAGGTAAAAGGTATCCACACAATGCAAAATATACAAAACCACGCACAACGATGGGCAACTTATTTTTGGACTGCTTGAGGCAGCCTGTGCACCTACATGGAGAGAACAGTTTGAAGGCAAAATTCAAACCCCCAACCTAAGATGTGCAAGCCACTAACCAACTCGGTTTTGCTTCCTCTATGGGTAACACGACCCGGGTCACTAAGCATCCCACACGTATTACTTCTTAAAAAGTGAAGCCTCTCACAAATGACTAAATGACTTCCCTTCATTGTAGAAGCATGCACTTCCAGGTAGCACTGAACTGCACGAGCAGATGCCATCACAACATACAACTCATGTTGCCGTGACAAGATTTTT
>JAODKN010000038.1:7511905-7523555 GCA_026774425.1 Petrocephalus zakoni
GAGCAGCTGGTGAAAACGGCCAACACCACCACCAAGACCTGGATTAAAGTGCTGATGTCCATCGTGTACTTCCTCTGCGTGTCCACTGCAGCCTTCATTCTGGCCATTTACTACGGGTTCTTTTGGGATCCAAAGAGGGGCAACAGCACCAATTCATCTGCAACTCGCCTTACGCCGTGCCCCCCGTGATTCTGGGGATATGTACAGCACCCGTCGGGAACGCAGGACACGTCATTTTATCCGAATATGTAGGAAACCTGGATCGGGACAAAGCCTGTATATATCTCTAAGGGATGGACGAGCAACGAGGGAGGAATATCCCTCTTTTCAACTTACAGCACAAGCAATAACACTTTGGGGTACAAATTGGGAAGAAAATGTTGTTGCTAAATAGCGGGTGAACCTATCAATGTACTTTGCATGACGAGTAGCCTAGTAAAGACGGCATTTAATCCTGATACAAAAATATCATTTATAGTAGATTATTGTAGACTTAAAGCACCTTTATCTGGGTAAACATTTCTAAAGTCTTAGTTGCTTTTAACCAAAACGTTGATATTGTAAAAGTAGGAGGTGGCGTGATGCTAGTCTTTAAGAGAAAGTTTGCGAAACGTAAAACAACTTCACGGTGCTTTATGGAAAAGCACCGCTTATGATAATACATTATTCCCTGTTCTTGAATATAAATGTCAAATACAGAGTATACTTGAATGTGCTTGACATGGCTGTAGTGTTTAGTGTCATCACGATTATAAATTGTCTTATCCAAATTAAAAGATTAACCCCTGAGAAATATTACACGGGCTCTTATATGTATAGTGTTAACTGTTTCTAATGGTCAGCGTTTTAATAACGCTAATAATTTAGATATGATTTTCCCTGCAACTGTTGTCTGAGGCAGAAGTACAACAGATCCTAAAACTCTTGTGATACATCCACTATTATGGCTATATTATATTATATTATATTTATATTATATTATTATATTATGTGGTTGTGTTTTTCCCTTTGTTAAACATGACACAAGGTAACTGGTAGAACACAGTATTAAGTTTGTTCCTTGCAAGGTACATAGCTGCTGGAACTCATGTAGTAAGTGCTTTTAAGGAAATATTAGATAGTCTTCAGATAAATACAAATGGCCTAGATGTAGATAATCGTATAATAATATTATATCCAATCATAAGAGGCTGAAATAATGAAAATTGATGTATCTGTAGGTCATGAATATAAAATAATATTTAGTAGGATTTTTAGGTATTAAATAGTCCATTTTTAAGTTTCTGTTTAGTGTTGAGTAAAATCAAAGGGCTGTTAGGTTTGTGAGAGGGCCTTGCTGGAAAATGGGATTAAAATAAAGCCATATTGGAAACATATTTCTATTTCGACACTGTTTCAATAGATTTTTTATTCATTGTATATTAGCCACAGTTGGACTTCACTTCTTTACAATGCAGGTAATTGTTGGTGTACAGAATTGTTTGTGCAAACTGTATTCTTGCAGTATCCAGTCGGAGTGGAGAATGGACCCTAAGCTGGTGTGATGACCATTTTGTTTACAATTCAGACTGAACGGTCCTCACTCAAAATGATTTTGAGGATGTAACATGCACATCTAATAGCAGCCCAGAGCCACAAGGTCTGTTGTCGCATGAGGTTCTACAAGCTAATTTAATCAATGAGCACATTAGTGTAACGCAGCCTGTCTGTCCTGATTTTCTTAGAAGACTACATGGATACTGGGTATAATATTCAGTACACGCACTGTGCAGTCTACCTCACATATGTGGTCACCCAAGGACTTGTGAAACAGAAGCAAGGCAGTCCATCTGCCACAGTTTGGCCAGTTACTTGATCTTTATTCCATTCAATAAGAAAAACCAACCTGAGTTAAGCATGCTTCAGGTGCATAAGACACTGAGGTTCACAATACCTCTCAAACTCTAACAAATGAGGTGTCTCCTTCAATAAATGTCTATACGAAGAACAATTCGTCACAAAGTCCAGCTAACACAGTGGCAATGGGGTCCAGAATATTGCTGAAAAAAATCCTGGTCACGTTGATGCATTAAGAGTGCAGCACTCAGAAAGATTCATTAGCTGCGCCGCTGGCAGCCTTAGAAACCATTTCTCACAAGACCTCTGTCAGAACAGTGGCAGCTCACACTGCTAACACTGGCTCAGTCCTGCTACAAAGACCTTTAAAATGATGTGGACGATTCTGAAATACCAGCAGTGACGTGCAGTGGGGTTCGTGGCAGGTGAGGCACTGGCTTTCAGAGGAACAGCAAAAAAAAAAAATCCTGTGGGCTCACGCGTGCCCCCTTCAGTGAGGCAGAGGTACTGGCTGCCTCACCTCCTGCTTTTTCACTGCGGTTTTATATCAGATCAGCAAGACTGACTTCGTTACACACATACGCGAAATACATGAGCTATTCTATGGAAAGTGCGGACATATAATATAGGTGTGTGTGTGTAAACATGACATTGGTAAAAAAAAAACAAACAATGGCAAAATAAATATTAATATTTGTCTACAGTTCTGTTCTATAAATGTATTTTTTGTATGATTCCAATCATTTGGATTATTTTTGATCAAAATCACTGAATTTGCGTATAATCTCCCAGCGCGAATCATGTTTGCACACACCAATACTGGTGGTTTTAAACTGATGGTTAATTTTGCTATGTGTATAACAAATTTAACAAGTAACGAAATCAGTCTTGCTGATCTGATATAAAACCGCAGAGAAAAAGCAGGAGGTGAGGCAGCCAGTACCTCTGCCTAACTGAAGGGGGCGCGCGCGAGCTCACGGGATTTTTTTGTTTTTTGGAAAGAGCCAGTGCCTGACCTGCAGGGCCCGAATCCCGCTTCTTTCTCAAGCACTTTCCCGAAGGCTTCTGACCTTCCCTGACTCCTTTCTCCAGAACTGGTGCCATGAGCCAAACATATGTTTTCTTTGCTTAGAGCAAGACGTGTGCAGGTGTATTTGGAGCGAAAGAGAAGTTATATTCCTAAACGTGCGTGGTTGAGTAAGCAGTAATGGTGTACCATGCAAAATATAGGCGATAGTTGATTTTGCAGAATTTATCACCAAGCACAAGTAGTAGTTCGGTGATTTCACCGGCAGAGGTCCACGTTGAATTAAAGACGCACATGCAAAGTCGCGAATCTTTCCGCGTGTGTCTTGTATATCGTACTGACCCTGGCAGTCCTAACACGGGCAGAGCTATTACAATACCGTGACAATTAACGTTTTAAACCATTACGATTTTCAGCAACAGCAGATACTTATCAATACAAACTCTTAAAATATGCTTATTTAAACGCTACTTATTTCGCGTAATTCTGTAAACCTCATTGCTGTATTGCCACAAGAACTGTTCTTCTATGCACTTCGACTTTAAAGTTATTTACAGAAATTGGTGGATGCCAGGTGTAATAAGGTGTAGTTCGTGATGCAACCATGCAGTTGGCGTGCCGGGATTGGCGGTGGTAAAAGGGGTAAACGGGGGGCTCTTTTGGGGGCCGCTTTTTAGCGGTGGGGAGCTAAAGTCGACCCAAAGTGTTATCAGATCTTTCACCTAGCATTTTTGTCTCACGCTTTAATTGCACCTAATTTCCACATCCATCTAATTTCTGATAAGAACTGGAAAGTAAAGGAAGTTTTTTTTTCGTTTCCATGGAACATGAACTGAAAGCTTTTAGTCCATTTCCTTCCAATCTGCTACTGTGAAATTCTTGCCTTTTGTCGTAGTCTATTAGATATGTCCCCTCACCAACTAACTCCTTCCTGACTAACTCTCCTCCATGTTTTTTTCTCATCTCACCCTGCCCATCCGCCTCTGCTCTTTTGCCAGGAGCTGAAGGAAATGGTCTTGATCCTCTGAACATAGTAGAAGAGCAAAGTGTGCCTAGCTTCCCTTTACATGTGCAGATTTTTACCACCAGCTGTGTTTATTCTAGACTGTTAATGTCAGATTGGTTCTATGACTTTCTGAAAAGAACTTCTAAGCATCATTTGAACAGAGAAAAAGAAAAAAATATCTGCACATCTGGAATAGATCTTCCTAGTATATGGTTCATAAGACACTGTCTTAGTGCTCAAGTAATGGGGATATTAGTGAGGCAATCAGCATATTTATTTGAGCAAAAATTTATTGAGCGAAATAAAACCCATTATCCGTGACTGTGGTGATAGTGATTGTGTGTGATTGTGTGAATCTTGCAGCAGACACACATAGACACATGTCCTATTGGTGTCTATTGATTTTACTAGGCACATTGTGTACAGAACACTGAATGGATCTCACCATTGGATAAGCAGACCAATTAGTCTAGATCCATCTATACCTGGACTGGAAAATGTAATATAGTGTAGGGCTGACAGCATACTGTTTATCTTATAGACTAAACTAAAGAAAACTGATTTCTGAATTCTGACTTTTAAGTTAATTGCAAATTATATTGAATGTTTGAATAATGTATTAATGCACGTAGGAAAAGTTTACTTCAATACAGTTTAATAGATATCCTGTTTAGAATGTCATTAAATGCTACAAATTCCAGAGAGCCCTGGGAAGTGGTGCATGGTTGAAGTTGATGGACTGCATGGGTGAAAACAGGTTTCCCTGCTTTTGTACTCTGACGATGCCCCTTGCTTCATTCCTTTCCCTTGCCAGTCATTTCCTGCCATATGGAAATTCCTATGAGACATACTGTTGGACACGTCCTCTGTGCAGAATATGGGTAGTCAAAGTCCCATGGTTTTGGAAACATTTCATTATTTGTGTACGTATTTTAATTTCTTTCTTTTTATTTTTTTTAAATGTCTGTAAAGTACTTTGTAAACCCTATGGTTAAAACAGCGATATATAAATAAAAATGGATTGATTGATTGATTGAACCTTTTGGATAATTCAGAAGTTCTTATTTAGGCACAAACATTTTGAACTCATATTTGTTATGGGCAAAACTGCGCCAGTGAGCTTTCCTTGAAAGCTGTGGTCTGTCCATGGGATCCTTAAATTAATTTGGCTGATCGGGAAATATTACAGTTGTATTCAAGGATTTTGGTGTCGCTTTGCACCCGAGGCATTTTTTTTAATTCAGGGGAATCTGCAAAGTGTGTGGGATTCTGCCCCCCCGGAGTGGAGCTGGGCAGCCCCGCATTAGAGGGGTGTCCGGGATGCGCGCGCGGCAGGGTATCGGCGTCCTCGCGTCGCGCGGCCCCGACAGCTACTGGTTGCCATGGGCCGATAGCGACTCCAGGTTCCCGGATGTTGCTGTTCGGGTTCCAACATGGCGCCGGGAAAGTAGGGCTGGTGTGCGGATGGCAGCCTGATCTCCAGCTTCTCTACTGTCGAAGAGCCGGGGGAGGGAAGAAAAAAAAGTACGGCGAAGGCTCTCCACAGGTGGGCCCCCGCGGCGGCGCGACGATTCGGGGTAGGGAGCGGCCCGGCCCGCGGTCCTTTCGGCCGGGATGCGCTGCGCTCCGCGGAGGTAGCTGCAGTTTCAGGGACCGGGGGGATGCGGGGGGGGGGGAGGTACTCCTGCACTTTTAAGCCACCATTCATAAGTTAGTTAGTTTAGGTAGTTAGACTACTAGTTACGGTGGCTGGCGGAAGGGCCGCGAATTAGTCTCTGCCTTCTGAGGGGGGAGCTCGCCATTCCGCTCTTTCGTGTGTGTTTTTCGGCGAGTGTGTGCGAGCAGCTCCGCCAAGCTAGCGAGTCCGCCGCCGGTGTCGGCGCTACGAATCCCGGCGTGGGGGGCAGTCGTTACGGGGGCGAGGGAACGCGAACTCCGCGCCACTTCCACGACGAGCAGTGTATCTGTGGGGACTGTCTGCGGGGCGAGGCGAAGGGTGCCGCTTGGCCCCCGGGCTTCCCCGCTAACTTTCCGGGGGACTCCCCAAGGAGCGGCCGGTCCGAGCCAGTAACTCGCTTCTTATTCATGGACACGTCCGACGGGACGGTCATGGCCATTTAACCCGCAAAACGGGGCGCTTTGTTAGAAAGTCGGTGCCTATGGTGGCTTCATCGACATTTAACTAAGTGGCTTAATGAAAGGACGCATTTACACGTTTTCGGAAGTTATTCGGTGCTTGGTGAACGTGCACCATCCAGGCCCCAGTTTGGACCTGCAGCCCCCTTCCTGCCGGGGACCCGCTGCTTAAAAGCCCCCCGCTGCCGGGCATCGGGCGGACCTGCGTCCTTTCTGCCCCCGTGCCGAAGGGCCCGGCACTGTGGAACAATATTTAATACTTTGAGGTCCCTTGAGTATGCATGCAAACAAACGCGCACGTCTGTTTACGCGCAATTTAAGAAACCCCCGTTTTGGTTTGCAAACATGCAGGTGATCCAAGTGTGCAATGTTGCTAATGATAAGCTATAAGAGTATAGTTACAAAGCAATTATGCCTTTTGCATTGTCCTGGAGATGTGGGTTTTCTTAAGTATGCAGACCTTGTTAGTATACTGTAAACTTTAATTACCTAAAGGTGCAAATAACATTTGATACATTTGTAGTTACAGAAGGTCTCTTTAAATATTAACTGCATTAGGTATGAATGACTTGCTGAGTGAATCAGACATTGCATTAAACCAAACAGGCATTAAGCAAAGTTCTTGTCTCCCATTTATTTGGACATACTTCAAACATTCCAATTACTCTGTCTAATAAGAAGCACATTTGCCGTGTCTGTGTGAACTTTCGGCTGGTTTCGCTTCAGCTGTTGGGTTCCTTCCTTCCCTGCACCCCTTTGCTCAGGGCTCATTAAGTTGCCCAGTTTGTCTCCTGCTGGGCTAAGGAGAAAGGCGATTAAGTAGCTAAGTTCTGTGACTTGCTGCACTCATTACTTTGGGGAGCAGGACCCCCCACAACTGTCATTTTTAATGCTGGGCATCTGATTTCAGTCAAAGTCCCTGTGTGGCATCGTTTATCCAATCACTAGTGTTGTGTGAGTGGAGAGAAATTTACAAGCGTTCCACAAAATGCCTAATCTATAGTTGGTGTCATTTATTGGTATCCCCATAGAAATATTGCTTTTATGTCTTAGAGTGCATTACCATGCTAACCCTTTTTTTTATGAGTATGTGAGAAATATCATAGTGGTGCTCTGATTTAAGAATTTTTTTAAGATTAGGTGTCTGCTCATACCAAGTCCTGGTTTGATTGTGTAAAACTACCAGTAGAGACTTTAAGTACGTTATTAGTTAAGCCACTCTAACTGGGAAATGGAACACATGTATTAAGGAAATGGGCTGCGCCACAGCTATCCTCTAATGGTTTGTTTTAATACCAAATACACTAAGCTCTTGCAAATGAAAACGCTGACCTAAGAGAAACAAACTCTCCAAAAAAAAAAAAACATCAATTATATCTATTTCCCTTGAGCAGCAACTTAAACATTCACAAAAATACCAAAGGTACCTTATTTCAGTGGAAGCTTGCAGTCCTTAACACTGATGTGGTCATCTTATGCAGTAGATTTAGTTATCCTCTCTAAAAATGCATTTTGAACAGCTTTTGGACATTGCTAGCTAGCTATGTTATGCAATGTGTGCCATTAGTTCTGAGATAATTACACTTGATTGAGGAGGAAATGTTATTTTGTAAAATATTTTATAGCTTTTTATTGCTACAGGTCTTGAACTGATAAATGTTCAAGAAAGTTACTGAAAGTCATTTTGCATTCCCACAATGTTTTTGTGCATTTTTTGTGTGTTTTCTCTCAACTTGGGAAGATGATTTTGCTTAAGCTGTGAAAACGAATCAAGATGTTCTACATGTTAATCTTTTAAGAGCTGATGATTTTAAAATAATTGTTTCCATTGAACATGCAGGTAATGTGAAGGGATTTCATTGACCTTTACTTGTGTTGTGTATGTATTTACAGCTAAAAGTTTTACTGAAAGAGATGGATGGAATGAAAAACAAGTCAGGTCTGTTTTGGTGTTGTTTCAGTGGGCGGAGTCCATTCTTTCTCCTTGCCTCTCCAGCTTCCCTTTGCATCTCCCAGACACTCAGCAGTTGATAAATGTTTCAGACTGATTCCTGAGAGGTGCCTGGTGAGCTGTACGCCCTGTGCTGGGCGCACTGTGCATTCCTGGCATGCCTTGGTGCCCTCGAGTGTCCTAGTTGACCTCAGTGTGCAGTGAGAACCCGTGCATTAATCATAAGAAATGTTATAGAGCCAGCTTGGTGAATGGACCTCCTAGTGAAAATAATCGAGCATAATTTTTTGTGCAGTTCCTTCTGTGCCCTCTTGTGATCGTAGTGGGAATTGTTTTGACCAGGTCCCTGGAGGAGTCATACAGAAGTTTTTTTACAAAGTACTGATATGGTCCAAGTATTATCCCCAGTACATGAAGTCCTGAGTAGGTGATGGTTTACTTTATATCAGATTCCCAAAGCCAGTTTCTTCCAGGGATTACAAGTAACTCCTGTAAGAAGAAAAGAAGCATTACTTTTCGTTCTCAAGTAGCTCCCACCCGAGTAATGTGTGCTAGGTTATTTATCTGAGCCATGGCTATTTATGCAGCTCATGTTGTCTCTTCCTGAGAAACAACCTTCAAATCATTTGACCTATTGACTTGTTGGTTCAAACAGGAGGCTTTAATTAAGTTAACATCTTTGGCCTTACTACTCTCCCACGTAAATCCACTCCTGCTGAGAGGCAGGTAGTATAGCAAGTAGAGCTGCTCGATTGTTGCATTGTTTTCGTGATCGTTTAGAGCCGAAATCGAAATAAAAATTTGATTAGTTGCACAGCCTTTATAGCTCAGCAACTGCAGAGAACTTGGATGTAAAGGACTGTATGTTTTTTGTATGACTTTCTGTGTCCTTTTGGAAAATGTCCCTCCGGGAAGCAGATTACAGATCACAGCTGTATAAACTGAAGATGGGTTGGTTGTAAGGCAAAAATGTCTAAGCCAATATGAAATTGCATCACCAGTCAACGCCTGTTAAAAGAACAGACTTCCAGTACATTCTGCTTAATTGGCTCCCAACAATTAAGCTGGTATTTTGTGGAACAGAATGTTGAAACACAAGCCGTGTATTCAAGTGCGTAATGTCTGAGCTTTTTTTTTTGTGTCTGTGGTGGAATTAGTGCGGAATATTGAGTGCATAAGCCAGTACTGTTGTGTATCAAGAACAAAGTTCATTCACAGTGGGGAATTAGAGCATACCAGTAGTGGTTTAGTTTAGGTAAATAGGGTGGTCTGCATCATTAACTTTGCAGGGGAAGTTGCCCCTAGCTTGAGTCTTGGGCACCAGGGCCCAACACTGGGGATGAGAACCTTGTGTGTGGTTTGGTCCCAGCCTGATGATCCAGTTTTGGCATGCTTACACGGCTGTTATCACATCACTGAAAAGACTTGGACTTGCTACACTGACATCTGCAATATCAGTAAATGTTCTTTAATGGACGAATTTGTGTTGAACGTGGCGCTATTTTTAAAAAATGCTGCATACGTACAAATGGAGGTGAATTTTAGATTTGTTGATTGTCAGATCAACAATGAGGTGCAGATATATCTTTGTAATCCCATAAAATAGAATACCCTTTTTTACCGTTGTATGGGTACCAAGTATGAAGCAATTTCAATCTCCGTATATCCATATTTTTGCTCTCTTATAGGAAACCTAATACACACTAGTGGTGTAAATCATGGGTCCCAAGGTCATTTGATTGTTACAATTTAAGGAACTATTTGATGCATTGGAAGTCCTTAATTTCTACTTCAACTAGATTATTTGATTTTTTTGATAACCTGAATTTAAACCTTGTTGAAAAGAAATTATATTTGACCATGGTTCTTTAATTACGCACCTTTTATTGGAATAGAAAGAGAATAATCTCAGAATAAATTTTATTGCTTAAACAATAACAAGCCAGTGTAAATTGTCAAATTTCTGGAATGTATAGAAAAAAGCTAACTCCTAAAGGCAGTGGTACTTGATTGGCTGTTTTCACCCACACTAACTAGTGTTGCACCAATGTGGATATTTGCCAGCAGTGAAACTTGTTGAGCTTGTTGGCGCAGATTAGCAGAATCAAGTTACGCCCTTTTTTATTTTGTGGAAAACCTAAAGATTGATCTGTGGGCCAGATGTGTTAATGAATTTTAAGCATGTTGCAGGCTGGTATATGAGCCAACAAAATCCGTCACCCTCCCCTACAGAAAATGGTTGAATTTCCACTGCGATCATCTCCTTTATTTTGGTAGTTGTCTTTAGCTGTGGTGCAGTTATGTTTGTAATGGAGTATGTTTTTGATGTGTTATTTGCTTTACTTGTACGTTTCAATGGACAAAAGTGTCTTTTGTAATTGAGGTGCTGTATTGTGATTCTTACAATATCTCTGAATTGTGTTTTGTGGATACAACTCCACACAGTTAAGAAAACATCGCTATGACGCCCACTGCTAATTGGGACAAAATGTAACGTTAGTTGGTAAACTATTTGATTGGCTCATAAAATCAGCTATATTTAGACCGGCTGATTGCTGGACAGCACTAATCAGGGTGAAAATCAGCCACTGATTTTCACTGGCAGATTGATTGTGTATTCTTAATATTTATTCAACCATTGTTTTATTAATTTATTAATTTACCTCCTGGTATTTAGCTTCATTATGGCTAAAACCGGACTTTAGTGTTTCACGATTATTACAACTAGGCTTGCAAACCATCTTGTTTACGCAGGTTATACTGGACTGTAAAGTATCACTGAGTTATATGTGCATCAGTGAATCATTTTGGTATTTAATCACTGACCACAGGTCTATTGTATTTTACCAAGTATCACTGAAATTTTCTGCGTTGCATCCAACTGTTCCTGGATACTCTCGTCGGCCCTAATTTCCTTTGCCACAATGTTTGTTAATGTTTGGTGCTACCTGATCTGTACAGCCTACCCAATCCGTTTCTCCCTGGTCCGGTTTATGTATAGTATACTTGTGCGTGTATGTGTAGCAGTCATCATTGATGTCATGTTTGTGTTTCATGCTCAGGCATCGGTAGTGATCCCAAATCATACGGCAGCGAGTGTTTTCTTCATTAAAGAAGAAGAACCCAGTCTGTTTTTCTGAGATACACTTTACATAAAAACACTTGGATATTTTTTTTCCTTTAGTGAATGCATGGCGCTTCCATAAGCTCATGTTATCGCCACAACAAGGGTCATTAATCCGACGTTTTCAGTGCTGTAACGAGGAAAGTGGGCAGGCTTATAATAGCTCACAGGAGCTCCGTGGTGTTTTGTAACTTCAGTGTGTATGACTAATGTTTTAATTTGGGGAAACATCAGCTGCTTTACCTTCCAATCTTAGCAACAGTCCACGCTCAGCTGAGCAACAGTCAGCAACAGTCCTCCCTGCACTTCCCTTCCTCGGGGCTTCACGCTGCGCTCGAGTGTGAGTGTGGTGTGAGTGACAGCAAGGCTACAGCCAATCAGAGAGAGGTATGGGTGGGACATTAAATGAAGCAGCGGGTTGCATAATATCGGCCCCAGTAATCGGTCGACCCCTAGGGCACGGTGTGGATCGCATACTGATCCTGCTTGTGTACAATGTGGGCAGAGACCAACAGAAGAGTGGGGTAGGGGGACAGTCGTGCTCAGGCATGGTACAAGGCCTAGTGTGAG
>JAODKN010000038.1:7543399-7575325 GCA_026774425.1 Petrocephalus zakoni
TGGTCAACGAGTCAGCAAAGTTTATGGGTCTGAGCCCTACCCAGTAGCTGCAGGCTAAGGGAGAAGTACCTACCCCCAGCAAGTACTAAGAAAAAGGTTCCAGAATGACCTTCGAGGAATTACTCTCAGGTAGAATTCCTGTTGTGGGAATGTTCCAGAAGTTCCAGGTTTCTGAAAAAAGTGGGAAAACACCAGAAGAATACTATGGTGAAAAACCGTCAAAGATTTGTTACCAAAACATCAAAATAGGGACGTTAATGTTCTAAATGTAATAACTGTTTGTCTCATGTCTTATAGCTATCTGTAACTACGCTGTTCTTTATGCCTGACAGGTTGTGATCATGCGGGACTACCACCATGAAAATGTAGTGGAGATGTACAACAGTTACCTGGTTGGGGACGAGCTCTGGGTTGTCATGGAGTTCCTGGAGGGTGGGGCTTTGACTGACATTGTCACCCACACTAGGTCAGTTTTTACTTTGTTTTATAAAGATAGACCAAGTTCTAATGCAGAGTGTCTTAGAACATGCTGAGAACATAATTTTTTTTATGATAATTTTGCCATTAGGTGGCAGTATTTAGTCACCGACTGCACTCCAATGTACTGAGATTTGTGCTTTTGCAGAAACGCTCACAGACAATGAACTGATTTGAATAGAACGTCATATATTCATGTTAGCTTGCTTACATCTCTGAGATTCTATGTCAGCTAGAACACCACAGACTACCACATGTATGAATAACTTAATGACAGTCTAGTTTCTTCTTCCATGCATTTTAACAAAGTGACCTGAGATGAGCTGTTCAGACCCAAATAGCATTCAGTCTGAGTCTCCAAAGTGGATATCTTTCTGCTTCCTGTGCAGAATGTTTGTCTGAACTTCCGGTCTCCTGTTTCAGGATGAATGAGGAACAGATTGCCACGGTCTGCCTGTCTGTCCTGAAGGCCCTGTCTGTCTTGCACACTCAAGGTGTCATACACCGAGACATCAAGAGTGACTCTATTCTGCTCACGCACGATGGCAGGGTAGGTTTGCACTTCTCAGGACCACTACATGTGCTCCCCAGTTGGACCAGGATACTGGGATTGCTCCTGTGGAGTTTCCCACCACTCCGATCAATAGAAATTCACCCATAGGATAAAATGAGTATCTGAATTTAAATGTGTGTACAACAGTGTATGGGAAGCTGATATTAAGGATATTAAGTGAAGGTGATTAATTGTCATTGTTGTTATTCTTCTGCATGTAACCACCCATGTGACATTGTGGCACAGCAGGAGGCCGCTACGTGAGCGCCCGGGGACTCGAACTGGCAGTCTCAACCACCACTGCCTGCCTGCATTAAGCATTCAAGAGATCTTTGTCAGCCCCTTAAAATATATCTATGGGGTGTAATATGATCTCCCTGAGCCCCTCAGTGCTGCATTAATGCAGTTTAATTGTCATTTTACATACATTTTCATACTAACGTGCATGTTGACTAGGCAATATATTTCACATACTGCATACTGTATAAACACAAAGTGTAAAACGTGACCCAAAAATGACAACCCGGCAGTGCAAACTATCTAAGCTGCATGTAAACGGCAGTACTAGTGTGGAGAAGTTTAAAAACAAAATTGTCAGTGAGGGTAGATGATGTCAGGACAGAAATGATGTCAGCGAAGGCCTATGAAATGAAAGCACAAAGTGGCACAGTTGCCTTCCTGTGCAAATGACACAACAAAACAGGCAGTTACTTGATGACAAGCAGGAAGAATTTACGGAAACTGCTGCCTGTGAATTCTGGTGGCCACTACAGCTGTGTCTTCCGCGTCACGAAAGGGCTGGTTTGCCAACTTCCGCTTGTGAAGAAGTAGGTCAGTGCGGTGGGGTGCTGCGGACAGACCTGGGCGTGTCAGCAGGGTGGGCCTGCGGGGGGAAGTGCGGCCGCCCTTAGCTGCTTCTCGTCAGGAACGCCTGCCTGTGCCTCTCACTTCTGCTATCCATTCTGGACTTCACTTCTGCTTTTACCCCCAGCCCTGCTGCAGATTTCAGCCTCACCAGAATGCCAGGCAGCCGTCTTAACTTCTCGTTTAGCTGCATCTGTGCATTATATATGCGGCCAGTGCCACCATTAAGCACCAGCAGCTGCTCACACTTTAAGCATGTTTTGATATATTAAAATCAAAACTTTTAATTAAACAGGCTATTTTGTAAGTTCAGAAGTGAAATTTTCGCTATAAGTGAATAATTTCTGATTATCAGTTTCAGTGTAATCTGTATGAGATTTTTTTTTTTTGTTATTATTATTATTATTAGTTAACTGTTAAATTACTAATGCAGGGGTCTCATGCTCAAATTATACCAGGTAATCTGTTAGGGGGGCCGTGTGCAGTTATGAATTTTAAATTTATTTATGCATGTCTTGGCCAGTGCTTGCTACCAAAAACCTGGCGTCTCTTCCACGGCAACAGCTGAACCTGGAGAATATTAGCGGCCTGCAGTCTTTTGGAAGCCAGCGGCTCCTCCGCTTCTGCGATAAACTCGCTCCCCACATAGCTCTGCCTCCGCTGTCACATGATATTCTCCCTTTGCCGGCCGAAAAAAAACCTTTCTGCTCTATGGACAGACTCTGGTCTCTCCCACTTCCTCATTACTGTCTATGGTCCCCAGTTAACTTTCATTTCCAGCTTTGAAAGAGACATTTACATTTATGCAGGGACTGGCAGACCTTTGCTGTCAATTATAAGCTACCAGATGCAGAAATACAGGCTTCTGTAGGAGCCTGTGCACATAGGATACTTTGTGGGATGGGATTGTTAGTTTGTAGGTTAGTGAATTAGTTGCCCAGTTACGTGTTTATTTAAGCCTCTAATTTTAAATTAGTGTAGCCATTGTTATGGTTTTCTGCTCCTGTTGTGCAACCCTTTAAGAAAACAATGCAATTCATGGTCAAAAACAGAAACCTGGATTTTAGGAGTAATGATGCATTAGAAGTGTGAGGGATCTGTGAAACTTGTGGGCCTGCAGTTTGAGGCCTCTATGAATCGTAATTCTGGGAAGTTTTAAACACATTTGGTTTACTTGTTCATGCTTGAGAAGTCATGGTATAAGAGGAAGGGAGGTATTGGAACCAAATAAACAACTGCATAGCAGTGCATCTTCTGCAGTGAACTGGACCATAAACTGTCATCTTGGCTTTTTAGCAAAACACTTTCTTTTCTCTTTAGGTCAAGCTTTCAGACTTTGGCTTCTGCGCCCAGGTGTCCAAAGAGGTCCAGCGTCGCAAATCCCTTGTGGGGACTCCTTACTGGATGGCCCCTGAGCTCATCTCGAGACTGCCCTATGGACCAGAGGTTTGTTTTCAGACACGTGGCCTGACTCTGGGCTGATCAGCCGAAAAGTAGTCTTGGTCACTTTTATGAAATGCAAATGTAATAATGACAAAATCGTAAGAAAAACAAGCAAATATTTTAACATCTAAGGAAAAGGTTTTCTGGCAGTAGTTTGCTATTTTCAGAAGCTCGTGGGTGTTTTTCCAATATTAAGAACACAAAGACCGTACTTGTGGTTTTGGCAAGACCGGTCTTGCTACCTTGGCTTCCAAGAATGAACTCGGGGAGCAATGAATCATGGTATTGGTCTCGTTTGGCAAGGATGCAAGTGATGTGTCCTTGATACTTGGTGCAGAGTAAGACCAATATTTGGGGATTTTCACCATCCTCTGTACTTGTTCTTAATACACAAACTGGTCTTTGGCAGTGGAGAATGCCGTAAAATGGGCACACAAGAACACAAGTACGGTCAAATACGCTTATTGATATTCACCCTGTCTGTCATTCTGAATCTGCCCCCCAGCACCATCTCACCCCAAGCACGTTTCCCTCTGCTCCTTAATGCCCTTCTCATTTTTGGCTCTGCACAGGTTGACATCTGGTCTTTGGGCGTGATGGTGATAGAGATGGTTGATGGAGAGCCCCCGTACTTCAACGAACCTCCTCTCAAAGCGATGAAGATGATCCGTGACAACCTGCCTCCCAAGCTGAAAAACCTTCACAAGGCATGGCACTGTTTCCATTTGTCGCCATTTTAGCTTTAATTATTTTAGATTCAAAGCGCTGTCTTTTACCGCTGGCCACTATGCAATCTCAGATTTTATCTGCATCCTGCCATTGATTGACCCCCGGTCAGTTGTCCGGATTGTAAATACAGTTGCTTTCTCCCCTATCTCCTCGTTGCCCTCTCTAGGTTTCTCCTCTCCTCAAGGGCTTCCTGGACCGAATGCTGGTGCGCGACCCTGCCCAGAGAGCCACAGCCAACGAGCTACTGAAGCATCCCTTCCTCGGCAAGGCGGGCCCCCCCTCCTGCATCGTCCCCCTCATGAGGCAGAACCGCATGAGATGAAGCTGCATCAGTGGCGTCTCGCCACACTCTTCCTCGGGAAAGCTTCGTTGGGGAAGCCCAGGACTTTACAGACTAACACTGGGGCCCACAGAGAGACGCACTGCATTTGGGATGAAACTAATGTTCTTTCCGCTTACGATCAAGCATTTTAAAGTATGGAAATGCTTAAGATGGCTGGATATCAGCTAATTCTCGAAATGAGTACTTTAAAACACTATTGCCTTTAAACGCTTTTGCTCCCTCTTGTTTTATGTTAATTCTCGCCACACCCGGGACCATGTGAGGGAATCGGAAGACCCGCCGATCCGCTCGTATGGCTGTAAAGCATTGCGGAGTGCTGTGAGACCTCTCCGAGGCCAGATGCCGGGGGGTTGTAAGCACTCAGCTGCTGAAATGTGACCGGTCTCTCCCAAGCCTGATTGCACAAAGCTTAAAGATTTCAAAGTCACCTAGAACTTTCCCTGGCCACGTACGTGGTCATAGAATCGTTTCGCATCTCAGATGAAGTTAGGAAATCTCACCATCTCGGCTCACTACTGGTCAGCCTGGGGGTGCAAAAGCCTCCTGCCTTTTGTGCACAACAAAACATTAAGAGTAAGACGTACTACTGAAGGAGCAACCACACTATTCTCAAATGACACTATCAACCTTTTTTTTTTTTAAGAGAATACATACTAGCTTTCTGTTATGAACACTAAGCAAAGGTAGACACTGGAATTGTGTTTAATTTTTACTTTTGTATAAATATAAATATATTGAAATATTTTTCCCACTTTGTGGTTACAGATAGCTGATTGAGGCACTGTGTATAGCGATAGAGGCTGCTTCCCTTTCTTTACCAACATAAGAGAGCCAATGTTTTTGCAAAGAATGAAAATTCTTTGTCAGTTTTTATAAGTATGGGTTTGGGACGAATTTATTTTAAATGCTTTTTTTTTATTATAAAGAAAAACAGCAAATTCCTCACTGTAGCACGGTAGGTCTTTAAGCAGCCTAATACAAATGCCATGATCCTATAAGCATAGACTGTAAGAATGACCATAATTGTGCTGGAGCAACACTAACGGCCTGCTGCTATAGTCGGCCAGCTGGGTTTTTAGGACCGTTTCTGGGGGTGGAGAAATCAGTCTACATGAATATATAACTGAGCCATAGAGTATCCATGCAAGGGCTTATTGGAAGTTTAACGTGCACATGCAAAGCAGAAGTGGGCATGTTTAAGAGCTTGTTGGTAGCAGTGGCCTGAACTATGACGCGGGGTGCATTCTCAACTGGAGGACCCATTTGTCCAAACGTGTTTATGTAAATATGGTAAGGGGACAGAGTGTGAGCCAGCAAAGGCTTTCTTAACAGCTGAGAACAAAGCCCATTTCTGCATACATACAGAGAGCACAGATCAGAAGAGAGCGGTTGTATTAAGATGCATGGCCAGCTCTCATATGAAGTACATTTTTTTGACCGTGCCCTTGCAGGCTTGCACCAGCACCGAAGAGGCGCCGTGCATCAGCACGGGTATCGATCAGTTGGCCAAACAATGGTGACTGAAGGGTGGCACAAAGTAGGAGAGAAAATAGTTTTAACTTAGAAATGATCTATTCCTAATAGCTTTATTGAAAGACAATTCATTGTATGCGTATATATGTATACAATTGTGTGTTTGTACCAGCTTTGTCAGATTTTTGTTACTGGATGTTCACAATTTCTCTGCTGTTTGTTATCCCATTTTAATGTTCTATTTATGCTTCAAAAGGAGTCTTATGGAATTTGGTTAAGTTTGTAGAATGAGTGTAGTGTTTGATTAAATGGAAAATTAAAATTGGTAGTTTTATTTGAAGGTGTGAGATCCTCCTTTGTGACCGGCTGAGGATGCGAGTGCAGAACACTGTCTGTGGGTCCCGTTCATGATTTGCTGACTTCCTCCGGCAGCAGGCGTACGGGCAGACACAGGAATGTTATGTAATAGTTCATCGCTTCCCATATTTCTTCCATTATATGTTAGATGGGTTGCTGGTTTCGTAATCTGGAAATGCAAAAAAATTAAGGGTTGGGGACCGCTAATGTTGACTTCCTTTGTGAATGCACACTACCGTGAAGCACGAACAGTCTCAAAGTCATATGCAGACATCAACTCTTCTGTCAGCTCTTTATTTGACTTTGTTCAGACTTCAGCTCAGCATTGTCTCAAGGTTTTACATACGTTCTGGTAAGATCATAGTTGGATGGAAGTGTGCGTGTGCGTGCATGTGTGCCTGTGCTCAGAATTTCTGAATGGATATAGAAAGCCCTCTTTGAGGAAGTACAGCAATGTCAACCAAAATCTAGAAGTTGCATTCCTGCCTTGTTGACACATTTAATATACTTGTTATAAGTACTAAGATGGCTATCTCTCCCCCACCACCCGACGGTTTCCCTCTCATCCTTGCAGTCAACTTTGAGTTTCAGACAAACATTTAAGTTTACCAGTGTAACGTGCGTATGTTACGAATAGGGTCACGGATGTACACTTTTTCTGTAGTTACAAGTTTTCATTTCAGTGCTTGATGCCATATCATTGTCTGGGGTTGTATTGAGGATGTCTGAAGGGATGGTGCAACGCTTTCATCAAGTGCTCATTGTTTATTCATTTATCAGATGGTAAAACGAGAACTACACCAGCAGGCAGCTGTTCGTTTCTCGAATACATGTTTGCGCAGATGAGCTTTCTCCGTCCACCTCACTTCTCGGTTCTTTCTTGCGGCTAACCGTCTCATTTGCGTTTATACGCCGTTTTGAAAGGGGCCGGTATTATGGTGACACTGACTACTGCAGGACACTGCTTACGCAGAAATAATACCTCTTTCAGCTACAGTGACGGGGAACACCGCCCCCAATACTTAATTTGGTTTCTTTAGCCCAAAACCATCCTTTGCATTAAAAATATCAAACTCACCTATGCCCTTGTAAGCTCCATGTTAACGCTTCACTTTACTAGTGAAACTTCTATCTATTGGTGTGATCAGGGCCAAGGCCAGGATTTTTCCTAAATCTCCACTGTAATGGATGGGGTGATTGGAGTCGTAGGGAAAGTCCCGGACATAGACAATCTGCCGCACACTAGGGATAACAGATCACATGCCCTTTCGTGTATCTGGGATGACCGAAGATGGCTCTTTCTGAGAATTAGCACGTTGTAAGACCGTAAGCTACGGATTACCCAAACTATGTACTGTAAGATGTGCAGCACACTACTTTTGAAACATTTATGAGTACGTACTTAACCAAGAGTGTTTGATTATCTAATGATGAACTGCGTCGTTCCAGCGTGACTTATTACCGAAAGGGCAAGCTGTCGTAATCCCGCCGGCTTCTGTAACTTTAGCATGTCGAAAGAGCTTGGAATGGGCACTTTGGCCGGTGCGCTTCTCACGCACCCTGCGGGACCCGCACGCTGTCAGACTCGGGATCACGCGGGGAATCCTACCGCAAATCGCCGTTATTCCATCATAACCCTATAACTAGCTGGGGTGGTTTGCAAACCCTACAGACTATTTACAAGCTGATAAAACCCTTATATACATGTAAGTGTGTGTGTGTGCGGACTCACTCCAGCCAGCTGACCGAGGCCGGCGGCCCCCCTCCCCGTCCCCCCGACGCCACTCTACTGTAACTGCATTACTCACTGTGATACATTTGGGGGGGGGGGGGTGTCAGCTGGCTGAATCGACTGTTGCAAAAAAAATTAATAATAAATAAGAAGTTTACTCATTTGATGCATGAGTAGAAACTTTCGTTTCCTGTTTGCTGAGCTTGTTGAAACCTATTCCAGGAGAGCAAAACGCCCAAAACGCATGCAAATAACGGGGGCTCTTTATCCACGCCTTACTGATATAGATTGTATTATAGGTGATATGGACTGAATGTTTGTGGTTATTCTGAAAATGTTGCAAACGCAATTTCAAAATGAGAATGCATGTCAAATAACCGAGACCGCGTCAGTCGTTTTTTTTACTTATTTATTGATGGCGAAGCAGAGAGGGGTGTGAGCTTTATTCTCATGAGAAGTGCAGGCGTGCCCCAAGGGCGGAGTCTGCGGCTCGCACTTAATTTAGCCGCGTCTGAGAAACTGGCGGCTGCAGGCGGTTCATCCAGCGCCGGTTACGGAGGTGGGGGCATGAAAGCGATCTGCTGTACGCGTCCATAAACGTGTGTTTGGGGGAATATTCAGAAGCATCAGGACTGCGACTTTACCATCTGACATTCGTAACGCAGAAGGTAAGGGCGGCGATCCCGCTCTGTCACATATGATACGTTTAATATTTATACAAACCTTGAGTTTGCATGCACAGTTAGTTTGTATGTATTTTAAGTTTCTGTCCTGGACTCCTTCACTGGCAGCATTGGACATTCCGTAATGGGCCGAATGGCCTCCTCTCGTTTGTATATTTCTTATGTTCTTATGTTCTTATGTAATGAGTATATTAAATGGCATGTTTGATCGTATTTATTAGGCGTGTTTGTTGTATTTGGAATCAGGAAAGTCGTACTGAAGATCTGGCTGTAACTGCGCTAACTTTGCATTTTGGAGGCTTGTGCACAGACGCATTGTAATTTATAAAGATGGGATGCCTTACTGTTAATTACTGAGATTGCAGCTGTCTGATATGTTCATATATATATATATATATATATATATAATGAAAATAAAAATACAAGTGACCTCAGCATTGGTGCCACGGAGAGGTGCCTTTACAGTGATCTGATTGCTGATTTTTCATGTAATTACGGAGCAGCACTCGTAATAGTGAAAGCATGCTTTTTAAAATGTATATCATCACCCTGGGGTCATTTGCCGAGCGAAAGAGCGACGCTTTGCCACGTGACCTTTCAGAAGTTTGCTCGGCTGTCCGCACCGCTGCAGGTCTGCAGAGTTCGATAAGCTCTTTGCATTTCTGCAGCGCGCAGTACCACATTATAAGTACTTATATTCCTCGTCTAGCCTTTCCTAATAACGCAAATGCCCTTTGCCTAACTATAGGTTTGACAGAGTATTGATTTAATGTAAGAGTATAGATTTGAATCCTTTCTCTGTATCTAATAGTAGGCACAATACGTTTAGTTGCAGAATAATTTTTAATGCATTTTAATAAGGAATCATCATATACCCGTCGCCCCATATTAGATAAGAGTTTGTAAGATGTATAGATGATCATATATTTCAGACTCACGCAGCTGTCCTTATGTATCACATATCGGGCTGGTAAAGGTTAGCCTTGTGTCCCTGACGAGAATAAGCAGTGATACGTTAGATGGATAGTTAAGTTAGTTCATATGGTTGCTGTGTTTTTTTCTCTCAACTTTATGGAGACTTAAAAGAATGTTAAGAATGAAATACGGGGGAGGCTACAGTGTTTATAGTTTATATATAATATTGATGTACTGTTAAGTGGTGCTGAAATGCGCACAATAAGGAAATACTGTATATTACCGTGTAGATGTAATGATGATACAGTTGCAGGTGGCTAGATCGTGACTCGGTGAGACAGCCAATGGGTGGAAAGGGTGGGCCACCCATTTGTTGCATTAATGACTGGTGCTGTTGGAAACCAAAGCCACATCACAAACAGAATGTAAGCATTTGACATTCATGCAGGCTTTTTGATCTTTGGCCCTGCTAGTGCAAAAGAAAAAAAAAAACATAATTCTTGTAAAGGAAGTTGTGGTGTAGCTTTGTGGCTACAGCAGCTCCAGCTGTCATGGAGATAGACGGTGCCTTATGAGCAGTGACCCTTACACAGTATTCTTATGTGAAAATAAAATAGGCCAGGTGGGGCTGCAAGTTGCTTTTTGAGTTGAGTAGGTTCCTACTTTCTACGTCGAACCACTGCAAGATGGTGTGAGGTAATGATTTTCACAAGGATTTGTGCTGAATGTGCTTTATCTGAATGTATAAAAACAAACAAAAATAAAAAACTATACCTCTGGCAAATTTGGGAAGTGCAGTCTGTTGGGATTTTTGCCGTGAATGTTAGAGCTTAGTATCACTGGATTAATTTGCTGCAACAGATGAATGCTGCTATGCCCTGAATCTTTTTTTTTTTTCCCCTTTTCCAGCCAGAAGTGTGTATTGATGTCTACGTGTGGACCAACTCTGCAGAAATGTCCTCAATCAGCCATAGGCTGTGTCGTCCTCATCGTGGTCATCTTGCTGCATTTTGTCACAGGTAATCTCACCGTGAGTGCACCAGCAGCAGTGCTTAAATGATCAACCAATCAACCGTGGGCCTGGGGTCACATGATCCAGCCAACAGCCAGAACCCACCATAACAACATTATTTTTTTTCATAATGTCTTTTCCCAGCACAGCCTCTTACCCCTGCTGCACTTGACAGGTTACAGTGATCTTTAATTTTTCCTAGGCAGTTAGCAGCTTGTCGTTGTGTCCAGAAACTAGTCCACTAGCAGAAACTTTTTCTGGCCCAGTTTAGCTTTACAAGTGTATTCGTACCGGCACAAGGAACCTTACTCAAATCCTTACCGACTTCTCTATCCGCTATTAGGGTTTGGTTAACCCTAACCAGCTCACTCATCCCCTTTAGTGGTTAAATTGAATTCAGATTAGCATAAGCTGGCAGAAACCAGACAAAACTGGTTTGACAGTGTTCAGAATCTATCTTTGTTTGTGTTTCCTAGGCAAGAACTGCAGCCACCCCATAATGCCAGAGCATGTCTCCTTCCGCTGTGAATCCTCCCCTTGCCAAGGCTTTCCTCACCAGAGCACCATCCACTACGTCTGTGAGCCGGGCTATTCTATTTCCGGGCGCCATTACTCCCGATGCCGCAGAGGGACCTGGGAGCCCCCTGTCCCAACCTGCGTCCGCCGCATAAGTAAAATAGCAGGTAATTTGCTACTACTGACTGACTGGGATTTTCAAGTTTATATGCAAATAGCTTTTGTTGTTTTGTTGTACAACCGAGTTCCTCAGAAATGAGGAAAATAGCTTTTGGACTACGGAGGTTACTTTCCTGAATGGATGATTCAGTCCACAAAGAGCTGGAAGCATATGAGAAATCGGCAGTGTGTGTATGTTCCTGTCTTTCAAAATAGTTTGCAGCGTTTTTCATGAACATGCATGTAGTGCGTGAGACCGCATATGTACTGGCACTTTGTAAAAGTAAAGTGATCTCAAAATGAAATTGAATATTCGACAGGGTGTTAGTATTGTCATAAGTGATTGTCGCGCCTCCCCTGTGCACCACAATAAGACAGGAAACCCACTGTGAGAACAGGATGTCAGCCAGGTCGAAACTAACCATTTTCCTCTACGCAATTAAAACTGGGGAAAATGTCGGCGAAAAGTATTGAACTGCCATTCCAATGAACAGGAACTCTCTAGAAATAGGTCTGGGGGGCTTACACCCCCAAACCGCTTCTCTGTAACTCAGTAAGGGCTAATGTCATTATCTGTATAGTAGCTACTACTGATCATTTAATTATTATTAATCGCTGTTGTGTATGTGTTTGTTTCACACAGCGGGGCACGCTTACACGGATGAAAAGGAAGTCCAGTCTCTCCCGAGTGTTACCACGACAGCCGTGGGCGTGTCAATCTTCCTGCTCACTACCACAGCCTGCATGGTGATTAAGTCCCGTCTCTATCCCTGTCAGTCAGCCAGGTAAGGGATTCTGCACTCTCTGCATAGCTGTTAAGATTTGGCATTTTCCCTTTGGTAGTATTTTCCTCTGAGAGTTGAAAAACATGAAGTTTAGGTGAATTTTTATGTATGCGCACACACAGACACACACACACTCACACACACATATCTGTGTGGGCACTCTCCATTCATTTTTAAGGGCATAGCCCTATTCCCAAGCATGACAACCTTAAGTCCTACCTGGCCCTAACCTTAGCCAAACGTAATGAAACAAAGACTTTTGGAATTTTCCATTTTTTGATTGCATTCACAATTTGTTATAAAACTGAATTTTCTATTGTGGGGACTAGAAAAATGTCAAGGTAAAATTTATCAGGTCTTTATTACATTGATGGGACATTTGTAATGTACACAAAACCACACACAAAGACACACACATATAAGGCATGGTCTGGATTGGACTGGCATTCCAACCAGGCTGTCTCAGCTTAGCTCTGCCTCCTGGGATGCAGATCATGGGATCCTTTCCATGACCTTCAGCCAGATAGGCGATTATGGCATTTGGATGGATGTTGCTGGTTTTTAAACCGAAAATATCAGTATTTTGCTTGAATTGAGAGCTCCATCATGAGATCGTCTCTTCTGCGCGATTTCTTCCAGGCATTCCCCTGAGCAAATGGGCCTGATGGTGGATGGTCTGCCGGCTTCTCTTCCAACATATGAGGAAGCGGTCTATGGGAGTTGGGGCCAGCGACTCGCCCCCTCTAATGGACCATCCCAGCTCTTATTGGCCCAGGAGACTTCTGGGCATAGCCCACTATTGCCTCAAGTTCAGTTAGAGCTAAGTGGTCCTTCTCAGCCATCCAATCAGAGCACAGGGCTCCCCCCACCACCGTATGAAGAAGTACAGTCGAGTTCCTCAGGGGATCAGACCGCAGGGGATGGACGCACACTACAAATTGTACTTTCTCAAGACAAGGACAGCTAATGCCACAGTTTTTGATAATTGTTCGGACGTTACTGAACTATGAACTGTTCAACCTATTGATTTTAACTGTCAGGACAGTGGTGATGTTAGCCTGGGTTGGCTTTTTAGTCATCTGTTTTAGTGATGATGGATTTCAGTCACTGTTAAGCTGGTGGCTTAAATCTTTACTATCGGTTGGGAAACGTATGATTTAGAGAAGTTAAAGCACATGATCACAGTAAAGATAAAGTAATATATTCATGACGATTTAGCTGTATATTTCCAGCGGGTGCTGGGAATTCGAACGTTGCTATCCTGTCAATGATAGGACCCGAAGCTGGGCATTCTTATTGCTGGTTAGAGGAGGATGTACCTGCCTGTGATATCCAGCATTGTTGTTGCCATTTCACTGATGGGTGGAAGTGCGATGCGCATATATGTCTGAAAGGAAACCATGCGTTGGTGCCATTTCTCTGTTAATGTGGCACCAGCAGTGAGCGAGACAAAAGTGGGAGGGAGTGGGACGGAAACTTGGTACCCGAGATGGAGACGGGACTTTGTGTAGACAAGGTCTAATCTATGTAACGCTGTTCCAGCCTACCACTCAACTTCACCACCATACCCAAGCCAACACTTCCTGCTCCATTACCTCTGTTTGTCTCGAACCTGCGATGGAAAGCGAGAGGTTTCAGTCTGCGTGAACACAGCGACTTTTAAGGTATCGCCTCTGCCGATTTCCTCCATGGCCCGTCGATTTCTTTCCATTTATTTTAACCTACGTAGTGATTGACTAGACGGCAAATGCCGCGTGCTGTTGTAGTGAATGAATGGGCTTTTAAAAAAATAATAACTAATATATTAATAAGTAACTTTGACATTGTGTACTTTGTAACAATAATACATGTAATAAAGATTTATTTGTTATATCTCTGTTAGTTTTTCCTGTGATACTTTTTTAGGTTTTTATTAAGAACGGCCTTCGATACCATAATTTTTTTCCCCTAATAATACTAATATTATAATAATAATAATAATATTAATAATATTATCATAGACAAGAAGGCAGTATTTGCAACCATAAAGCTGAAGACCAGCTATTGGTTAAATGGAGAAAAACACAGGCCAAAAAACATTAAAATGCCTTTAAGTGCATGGAATGTGATAGTTCATGTGATATTTCAGACACATTTGTTCAAACTAGCAATGTAGTAACGTAGAGGAGAGTAACTGAAAACAGGAAAACTCAGTGGCACAAAGGTGGCGCAGCGGTACAAACATCTGCCACACGCCAGCAGGGTTGGGGCGTGGATTTTGCATGTTCTTCCCATGTTCACATAGGATTCCTCGCATGGTCACAAATATGTAGTCAGGTAGATTGGTCTCCCAGTTGTGGGTAGTGTGAGTATGCACCCTGTAATGGTAACAATGTGGAAGGTATGGGAAAAGCAAGAAACCCTGGCAAATCACATTAATGAAATTATTAAGGTGGTCAAACACAAAGATCAGCCATAACATTAAAACCACTGGTGAATATTGTGAAGGTCCCCCTCGTGCAACACTGAGGCATGGACTCCATAAGACCTCTGGAGGTGTCCTGTGGTACCTGGCACCAATACATTAGCAGCAGACCCTTAGAGACCTGATAGTTGCCAGGTGGGGTCTCCATGGATTGGACCTCTTTGTCCAGCACATCCCACAGATGCTTGATTGGTATGAAATCTGGGGCATTTGGGGCCAAGTCAATACATGGAACTCCTTCTCATGTTCCTCTGACCATTCCTGAACATTCTTTCCAGTGTGCCGGGGTGCATTATCCTGCTGATAGGGGCCACTGCCATCGGGGAATACCATTGCCATGTAGCAACAATGGTAGGTGGGTGGAATGTGTCAAAGTAACATCCATGTGAACTTTTTCAGCAATCTGTGCTACAGTAGCTCTCCTGTGGGATCAGGCCAGATGGGCTAGCCTTTGCTCCCCCGGTGTTTAAATGACCTTTTGGTGCCCGTGAGCCCGTCGCCAGTCTACCAGTTGGCCTTCCTTGGAGCACTTTTGGTAGGTACTGACCACTCCATACCAGGAACAGCCCAGAAGACCAGCTATTTTGGAGATCCTCTGACCCAGCTGTCTAACCACGACAATTTGGCCCTTGTCAAAGTTGCTCAGATCCTTACATTTGTCCAGTTTTCCTGCTCCCAAACATCAACTTCAAAAACTGTTCACTTGCCTGGTATAATGGCTCCCTTGATAGGTGCCTTTGTAACAAGACAGTTGGTGCTATTCACTTCAGCTGTCAGTAGTATTCATGTTATGACTGATTGCTATAATTGATTCGTTTTATTACACACTAATGGAAGCTTTATGGAGGAAAAATCCTTTTAAAATAACGTTGACACATTATAACGATCCTGCTAACTTTTAACAGGGTTGAATGTTATTTAGAAGGGCTCATTCAATTTGACGACGAATACTAATTATTGGATTAAAAAAAATACAATGGAGATACAAAAACGAACTGCGACGAATCAGCGGTACCAATTCAAGTCACAATCAGTTCACTCTCTACAACTTAAATTTCCCCTTTTAACCAGTAGGTGGCAGTAAGAGTATATTGCGACACATTGACAAACAGTGCATCACACTGAAATAAGTAAAAATGTCTTTATTAGTATTAATGTATACAAAGTCAGAAAATAAATCTTAACATTGACCAAGCATTGTCTAACTGTGCGTGGTTATGATTTGCATAAGTTGAATCAAGTGATATCGCTTACACAATGGCTTACAATGTGAAGATATTTTCATTCCACAATAACGGTTTACTACCATCCCCGTTCCATGTTCCTTACTCTAACCATAAGGATCGATACAGGGACACCCTAGCATAAAAGCATTTCAAGTCACAAGTAACAAAACTATTAAAAAATACCTCTTCATTTTTTAAACAATGAAATACAGCATCCTCGTACTGCTAGGAAATCAATATAAACAACTTCCACACTCCTTGAAAAAAGGGAAAAACAACACCTGTGTCACTTTCATTTTCCATCAAATCTTTGCTCATTGTATTGGTTTTCTAATGTGTGACATGAAATTATGTACCAACAACAACCCTAAACTGAAACAAGGTTCACGGTTTCAGTTAAACCTAAAATATGTGTTAGGTAGGATATGCAATAACAATATAGTTTCCAATATTCAGCTCAGGAAAATTTTTAAATGAGACTGAAATATTAAGCCCATACAAGCTTACTGCAGTGTACACAAAACATTTTGCATTATACATTTCATGAACTAATGTTAAATTTGAAGCTGTCAATCTGCATAATGTTCAACCCATTTGATTGCATGCGATGAGTACATACAATGACTTCCATCTCGAGGCTTGGTAACCTCTGTGTATGCTGGTATATTTCTTAGGCTTATAGTTGAGACTTTTACAATACTCGTTTAACTAAATAATACATTAACACCTGACACTTTCATTTATTTAAAAACTTGGAAAGAATAAATGCTATGGTTCGAATGGTTATGAATGAAATGAAATTGCAAACTAAACATACTTTTATATATATATAGTTTGCTTTATACCCATGTATAACAAGTGTCTCGCCTAGACAACAGCTTTACTGCATCTCTAGATTTCATGAAATGGTGCATTCTGACACACCCACTATTTTTCTCCATCTCCCCTTAAAACAAAAACAAAAGAAGATTTCCCGAGCTATAAATCAACAGCTTGACCAGCTCACCTCCTCAACTGCATACACATACGCCCAACATCACAACCAAAAGAAAAATCATATTCGTATACACCGCTTTTTAATAAACATGTCTCCGAAACGGTCACACCATATGCCAGTGTAGATGCTTTACAGTAGTTTCAACATTAGTCTACTGACATCCGATATTTTTCTGCGGATGTTTCACAAAAACACTTCATAGGCATTGGGAACATGCTCGTGACTAGAAGAGTAGGCAGTTATTAATGTATCATTCTTGTTCCTGAATTGGAAAGCACTGGGCTCTAGGAAACTACAAAATTATGACAAAATGTGTCTAAACCTAAATACTCCACCGGCTTTTCAGATGATCCTGATATCTAACAACTGATATCTAGCAATGATATTCAGTGCCAAGACAAGGTAAATGCGATGGCACTAGGATCCGTCATACTGCACTGGATTTGAGAACTGGTCCAGGGTCTGCTAGAAGGGCACGGCCACCCCCTCCCAGCCCCCACATCCGACCAGGAAGCAGTGTCCCGCCTTGGCTCAGACGGCGCTGGTCTCTGCTTGCATTGATCGCTGCTTACGGTGGGATAGGTGCGGCAGGATTTGGAACTGTGGCTTCCTAAGTGCCTTACTGGAGCGATTTCCTGTCAGTGTGCGGAAGGTCTGTAGGCTTTTACATCCAGTATGGGAGGCTGGCTGACCTTTGAATGAAAAGGAGGAAAAAAAAAAAAAAAGAAAAAGAAAAAGAAAAACCCACAATAACTTGCAGCCGATCCCTAGATGCTGAAGTACAGGCATCCACTTGCTCAGGTCAAAGCCGACACACACCCTTTCTTCTGGCCAATCGGGTCAGGTGGGCGGGTCAAAAGGGTACTCAATAACGCTGCAGAAGGAAATGACACCAAGATTAAACTTTAATAACCTGACAATGTTCAACACCCATCCCATCACCCTTATACCAAGTCATGTAACTCATGGAAAATCAAGTGGAACGGTAATACAAACGACAATCTGAGGGGGCTTTACCTTTAGGGTCACAGGCACCCCGAGCTCCTCCAAGAATGGGGTCCCGGTCAGTGAGGAGCTTGCTGCGATAGAGGGGGGGCTGCCCCCCTTCAGTAGGCTCATGATCCTGTATGCAGCCCTGTAATAACCACAGCAACGTCAGGAAACCCCACAGCAGCTGCACCAGTACCATAAACGTCAGGCGAATATTTCTGCAAAGGTTTCATGCCTTAAAACGGTTTCCCAACCCAGTCCTTGGGGACCCCCACAAAGCCCACGTTTCCGCTCCCTCTCACGCTCTACAAGGAACTGACAGGGAGCAAAAATGTGGACCGTCTTGGGGTCTCCGAGGACTGGGTAGGGAAACACCGCCTTAAAAATCCAAGAGTCGACACTAACCCACTCCCTCATGTTGGCCACCAGAAGGTCCTCCTCAGACACGGCGTGCTTTTGCCTCTTGTCCTCCATAATGTCCTCCATGTCTCCATCATCTTCCAGAACCCTGTCCAGTGTAGAGAGACGGTCACCATTTACAACCGCATTGAATCACATGACAACACACACTGAAGATAACCCAACGCCAGTGAGCAAGTCAAACTTCTGAAGCCCAGTAGTACTTTGACTAATCTAAAATTTACAACTATACTCAACAACTCAAACAAAGGACTTATTTACACCTCTCCTACAAAAACTATCAATTTAATGACACATTGGGTGTCCAGTTTGTTTAATGTAAAAGCTCATAAAAATTTCCAAGAACTGTTCATAGTGGAAATACAACTTGTATTTGATTGGCTTGTTATACACCAAGTATGGTGGCATGTCAAACTGCAGTCCTGGAAGCCGCTGCCCTGTGTAGTTTAGCTCTTTCCCTGTTCCAACACAAGTGATTGAGCTACAGAGCTGTGTGGTAATTATCACAAGGAGCTGTGAGGAGTTGAACCTGGTGGGTTAAACGAGGATAAACCCAAAAATATGTAGGGCTCCGGCCCCCCAGGACTGGAGTTTGACACCCCTGGCTTAAGCCATCTAATTGACAATATTAGAAACTGCGCTGGTACCGGTGTCCATCAGGGACCGAACTGGCGAGTAACGCTGGTGTCATGCATGCCCAGCACCACTGACACTGGCCTGGGCTCTTCTGCTCTGATCTGCTCATCCAAAGGCAGCTTCATGCTAACTGCGGATGCGGACTGTTGTGATGACATCACAGGTCTGGTGCGGAGACCACGTTTGAGGGTAGTTCCGCATCTACCCTACCCTATCTGCAACAGGTTTTTTAACATGGCTAATATAACTCCTTGAACATATTTAATAGAATATTTTGTTTAAATAGTTTGTTAAATTTATTTAAGTCACTTTAGAACTCTGGTTCTCACAACAGACAGTGTGCTAGTGGCATTTGGGGCGCCCTCTAGTGCCAAGCAGTGGTATCGATCTACATTACGGTTAGTTATTTAATCACGAGGGAAACAAAGTACATAAATTAAATTTAGTGGTACATTTTGTTCTGATCTACTAATTCTCTCCTGTAATGAACGGTAATTTTAGTGATTAGGTACTGTAACAGAAATGGAAACTGCTAGGGAACTGGCAGGCACGCATTTGGTGCAAAATAGAAGTCTTGGATTTCCATAACAGGCTCATGTGTCCCAGGACCCATAACAAGTCAGTCTACAGCTCTCATACTACTAAACTAACTTTAGAAGTTATTACAGGCATCCCGTTTCAGAATATTTATCCCACAGGCATGAAGTTTTATAAGTTTTCAAGTCACAGATTAGAGGATAATAGAACAGCGATAATTTATTAATTTCCACTGGGAAATACTTTTCACTTTACCCCATCTTGCTCACCAAGCAGGGTGTTAATGGCCTGGCTCAAAGGCCCACGGAGATGTGACTGTTTTGCAGAGGCCAGGCTCAAACCCGCTGAGTCACTCGCCACCCATGTGATATGGGTCAGAAGGTTATAAAGACTTTTTGTGCCATATATTAATATATAATATAATAATATATCTGCATATATTAATAAAGTATTCTGCCTGCTAGAACTCTAAAATCGTATACTTGAAAGTCAAGGGTTATATATATGAAGCGAATGGTCAATTCTTTTGCTTGCAAATGAACTTGCCTTGATAGCCATGTCTAGAAAATCCTGCATGGTGGATCCATACAGCGTTAAATGTATGAACCTGGAGCAAACCACAGAGACCTGTGGGCCAGGCTTACCGCTTTCTGGTCACAGGAACTGGAGATTCTGGCTCGCCAGGACCGGCATCCGGGAGCTGGGTCATGAAGGTGAGCTGGAAGTCATCGTCCATAGAGATGTACGGAGCCAGCATGTCCAGATCCATGCCTTCCATGTCCTTGAAGATTATGGAACAATAAACCGTCAGTATCTTGCACAGAGTAGTTGTCTGAAGTGAAGCACAGTGATTATGCCCTGCCAGGTGCTGCTCTATCAGTAAGGGGTACCTCATGTTGGCTGTCCTGGTCAGTACTGTCTTCTGATCTGAGGGTAAAGAACTTCTCCACAACATCTTTGTCCATCAGCAATTCATCGGAGGAACTCTGAAAAAGTCCAGAAAGAGATTTCAGGCAGGTGAGACTGACAGTAGGAAAATCAGAAACGAGAGGAGGTTAGGTCACGGAGAGCAGGAGTGGGGATTTCTCCGTGTGGGGTCTCACCGTGGCTGGTGAGGAGGTAGCTTCAGGCCTGTCGAAAATAGGAGAGAGGAGCTTGCGGAGATCTGGGGTACACAGATCGCGAGGGAACTCGGGAATGGTGTCTGGACTAGATGGCTGGCAGAACGACAAATCCTTCACTTCCACGCTCACTATAAAAAAAAAAAACACACACAAGGTACCAAAAGACTGTTAGACGCACTAAAAGCAAAGCACCAAGATCACATGACAGGTACGTGTGTCAGGTTGCCTCTCACCTTTCACATCAACAGCGTCGTCCGCCTCAGATGGCGACTGGAACACTTTGTCCTTCTCGTGGACATCATTACAGGCCTCTGCCACTGACATTTCCTGGGCGCCTGGCTCCGTTTCGGATTTTATGAGGCATGGGCTTTGCTCTACGGACAAGACCGTATCTGCCTGCTCGATCCCGCTGGAAGAGATGGGTGGCCACAGCACGGGAGTCCGTTACCGACACACGCCTTAAAATCTTCCAGGTAGAATAAATATAATAAATAAATATATTTATTTTTTAAAAAATAAATTTAAAAAAAGACCCGAGCAGGAATGGAACAGATGGACTTGGAATAGAGGAGGGAACGTCGTCCAAAAGAAGTACCTGAGAATGAAGTTGAGACAGACCACAGCCTCTGGCTGCGAGGTCTTGCTGTTGTAGATGACGGTGGCTTGTGTCTCGGCCCACACGAAGCCCCCCTGCTTAGCCAGGAAGCGATAGTGGCTGGTGCACACCTGGCCTTTGGAGAGCACTGCGGGAGAAAGGGACCAAAGCCAAGTACGTCACGCACAATGGCGATTCACCCCCCCCCCGCTCCGGAGCCAGACCCGAGGTTAACTACGTGAGAAGATGCAGCGGTGAGCAAGGAAACATTGGATCCACTGGACAGAAGTGGATGAGTGAAAATGCAAAGCGCAATCCATCCGAAAATGGGCAGTAAAAACCTGCTGTGGTTGCTAAGGATTTCACAGGGTCCCAATGAAACATTAGCGTGTTTTATACAACTGTACCCGCTATGCTGTTGTTGCTGTAAATAATACATGCGTGTGCTGGGCCTACTTTCATTAAGCGTGGTGTATAATAGTATGATGGTCTTTGACCTCTAGGGCCCGGAGTTCGGGTTTCCCTGGCAGTTTAAAAGGCATGCAGTGAAGCTCCCCCCCCGCCCCATTTCGCAGGTCACACTCACGGATATGCAAGCTCTTGGTCACGTGATCGGAGTCCAAGGCGTGATGAAACTCATAGGCCGACCGGCCAATCAGATCATCGGGCTGGTATCCAACCAGCTCGGTCACCCTGAGAACAGAGGAAAGGTGGAGAACGTGAGAGGCCTGCCAACCGTATCAGGCTGTGGGCTGTTCTATTTAAAATGTAAACCAAAGACTCCAAAGGAAAAAAGGCCAACAACAGCAACAGAAGCCTGAGAACAGACTACTTGGCCTACAAAATCAGCCAAGTCAAAAATGTAACCACCCCCCCCCCACCCCCGGGCACTGATGCTTTAAAGTCACGCAAGAGAATGTTTCCCAAACCAAGTAAAGAATGGAAGCAGATCTGAAAACGGCACCAACAGACGGAACATTCCCGGAGTTCGGCGCAGATCTCCGCGCATCCTAACACGCATCTACATGAACGCAAAGGAGGTCACGCCGCATATAACACTGCTTAGCGTCCATCATGGCAGCGAAGCAGTAATCTCGTTATCCCGATCCTGAACGTGACACTAGTCTGGCAGCTCCCTCCCTGTGGGGTTAGACGCTTCACAGACAGAATGTTCCCTTTCTCCCTGAAACTCCCCCCTACTCCAGGCAAGCTGCCAGCACCGCGGCACAGCTACACCCGTAAGGCGCTCATCCACAACTCGCGGCTTGCGGCCGGCAGGCGCGCACCTGAGACGCCGCCGTGCCAAACCGCGCGGACGGAACAGCGCGGGGAAGCCTGCCAAGGAGAGCTGCACTAACGCTGCATTCAAAGTTCTCCACAGAAAGGTCATTTTGGTTACAAATTACACCGGGCTCAGTGCACACAGCCAGCCCAACGGCCAGTCAGAAGTGCTCTCCAGGAGTCACGTGTATGTGCGTGCCCCAGATCCAAAAATATCTAGTTAACCATTCATGCTGGCTGGCTGAGGCAACGCAAAGTATGCTGAGCACCGCTATCGGGCTGAGAGCCAGGAGGCATTAGGAAGCTAACCTGAGGCCCGACAGCTTAAATTTCAGAAGCAAGCAAGCAAAAACTAAAAAAGTACAAGAATAAATAAATAATCTTAGTCAATGTGCTTAATTCAGAAAAAAAAAAAATTCACTAATTGTTGCACGTAATGTGCTGTAATTTTTAGACTGTTGAAAATAAAAACTTAAAAATGATATGAAGGATCCTGTACTTTCACGTCACATTTATTACAATATTAGCAACAAATCCGGTTTTCCTCATTAACAGGCCGTTAAGTAAATGAATGAAGAGCAGCTACTTCATAGGTCTCGTCTCACCTGCCCTCGCAGTGAGTGAAACGCAGATCCATGGTGTGGCGGGTGAGGAACGTGCTGCAGTCCAGCGGAAAGTCGACACTGGACGGGTGTGGGATCGGCTCGCACAGCAATGTCAGGAAGCTACCAGCAGGGGCCGCCACCTTCTCTTCCGCGTGGTGAGTCAACATGCGGCCCGTACAGTGCAACACCTGGAGACACGAAGGGACACGACCATTTCAAAATTATGCTGAATAGGATTATCATATTGAGAAACGGCGACATTTATGAGTGACACAGATTCTCAATTCTGTAATGCCTTGAACTTCGGCAAGTGGGGGAAGAGGCAAGTTATCCAAGTGAGCGAGTCTAAAGTCAACAGTCCGATCACTGAAAATTACATAAAGTATAACAAAAGGGCACAGGGCCAACTCCGAGCAAGGCTCTGCCTTTGCCCGCTTAAGAGGAACAGCGTCAGTGGGGCCCACTCACTTAAAATGCTACCGAAAATTCCATTATTAGTATTTTTGACACCACTATCACAGAATTATGGACATCTTCTGGATATCTGAATTTTGCACTGAAGGGGAGCGGATGAAATGAGCCACAAACCTTCCAGGTGGCGGATTTGAGGTTGACGGTGCGCCCCCTGCTGGCGAGGGTGCTCTTCACCCTCAGGAAGAAGTCCCGCTTTGCCCACTGCTCTGGCTGCTTCTTCTTAGACAGTCCTGGGACAGGACAGGGATTATCGCACTTATCATGCAGAGCAGTCAGACTAATCGAGTCTCACATGTCCTGTTGTGGCAGCTTATTCTGCATGCAAATAAATAATAATAATAAAAAGGTCGCCTTACCTGGTCTCCGTGGGGTCAGGACGTCGCGTAGCTCCTCGTGGTCACAGGGATGGACAAAGTCATACAGGCTTTGTCCCAGCAACTCCAGCTGTACCATTTGGGAAGAGAGTCCCAGACAAACGCAACCAAAGTTAAGCATTTTTATGCTCTAGGAGTATGCACGCATTTTCTTGGGCATTTGCTAATGGAGATCAATTACTATTTGCACTCCTGTAGTCCCTAACATCTGCCTTTTAGAAGTGCAACATTCACAAAATTGTTTACTTATGTCTGCCTTTCAGGCCGCTGATGGATCTGGGTGGCTGGCTCACACAGAGCTTAACAGTAAAGCTGGAACAAAATGTCCCAGACTTTGTGTACATTTCAGCTGTAACAACAAATACTGCATTTGGGTTTCTTGCAAGCACTTGCTGCAGAAAAAAAACAGTTGATGTATATAAATATGTTAGGGTAAAGGCATTTCCACTACGTGGGTCTCTGGTCCAAATTGCTCAAAACCTTCAAAGCTCATTTTCAGGCATCTCACTATTCTAATAAAATAAATCCTACAACAATTGTAATGTCATATTATCATTTTATGCGCATCAGTGTCATTCTCATGTGTAATTTCTACAAGTTTCTGGGTCTAATTTCCACATTAATTTTTCTATAATAATGCAAGTTTACCCCCCCCCCTCAAAGAAAAAAAAAACTATTGCTGGACCCACGGCAGGACTAAAACTATCTCTAAAGCATAACCCAGCTCAGAAATTTTATGTAGTAATTCTGCCTCAAAACCGAATAACTTGTCTTTCTTAGGAATATTCCATTTATGTTTACAGTATACAGTACAGTACATGTAACCAGTGTCTGTTATTACAATTACCAGTCAGAAAACAAAACATTTCACTTTAAAAGGGTGCTGCACAGTTATGATTGTACCAGCATGAGGGTTAGCAGGCAGAGGACAGACCCAGGAAAAGCCCGTCAGACGGTGAGGTCATACCTGTGTGACACCAATGTGTTTGCTGACACTCTCCGACAGGAAAATGACGTCTCCCTCTTCCGTCAGAACCATGACAAACCCAGCCAGGGCCCGAGGGTAGAGCCTGTCGGTCATATTCTCCTCTTCCTCCTCCATCGCCTCTTCCTCCTCCTTCTTCGCGCTCCTCTCCAGGCCTGCGGGACGCAGCCAGTGAGCCGGCGGGCTTCTCCCTCCATGCGGCCGAAGCCGGGGGGTCATGCGGAGCGCCGGCCGGCACCCACCTGAGCTCAGGAGGTGGTGAAGCCGCAGGTAGCTGAGAGTCACCCTCATGATGGCGGCCTTGTCCAGATGGGAGGCCACGCGGCGCGGGAGCGGAAGCGCGTGAGCCAGCTGGTAAAACACCTCCGTCTCCTGGCTGCGTCGGGAGCGCGCCGCGTCGCGGGAGCGCACCTTCTTCAGCTCCAAGCTTGGCCTGCCAGCGGGACAGAGGCACGACACGGTTACGCTGCCCCTGCGGACTCTACGAAACCGTTATCAGGAGAAATCGCCGTAAAAAACTGGTCCTATCGTTTAAAGATCGATACTGATATTTCGAACAAGCTTTACTAGCTACAGCTCACTGAGTCACAATCACTGCGTTTAAAAATACAAAACCGAAAAAAAAAACTAACACGTCTTATTCGCAAATCTGTTTCAAGGAAAACTCACGAGGAACAGTGAGAGAGAGCAAACCTCCTCATTCTTATACTGGTCTCGTTTCCGTTTCAATGGGGGGGGAAATGATCGCTAGTGCTTTCTGCTTTTATTTCTCCTGACGGCAAATATAGGCTAGCTAGGATACCCCTCCCGCTCACCCCCCACCTTTTGCATCAGCGCCCCCCCCACCCCCCGCGACACAGGCAGGCTCTATTACACTGTTTATGACATCTGACACCCACACCCTCCCCTCCCCCCTCCTTTCCAACTCACTCCCCGTCTCCCACTGGAACTAATCTGGGACAAAGCTTCCCCCGTAGTTCTGTACGAGGATATTCTCCAGCCAAAAACCCAGGCTACTCTTCCAGGCCTTTTCGTCGACAGTCACAACCTAACAAGTCATAAGTCACAACCAAATAAGTCACCGAGTCATTAAATAGTACACGCTGAGCCGGCTGAAACAGCAAGCCAAAGAATCCGGACATACTCGATCTACCGGTCCTGCTACGGCACGCTCCGCTTTGTAAGCGGAAGGCTAGTCATCTGGGCCAGGGCGGAGTCCTCTTGTGCTGCTTGCATAAGAGCCGGACAACACTTAGTCCTGCCGTATCTACTGTCTGATAAGGGAGACTGTAATAAAAGTCACCAAAGTCAGGGCTGGCTGTGAGGCAGCCAAAGGCATATAGTGCATTTAGCAAACACTGATTGAGACAAGGCTGATTGTTGGTAAATGGCTGTAAAAACCATTGGCTGAGGTGTGTGTGGATGGGGGGGTTGAAGTTGCAAGACCTGGGTTGCATAACTTGTTGAGCACAAAAGTAATATTCTGGGTGTTTTTTTTCCTTCAAATTTGTCCAAACAGGTCCCTACTCCCAAGGTCTTTGTCATTCCGAAATTCACTGCACCTATTCACCTCTGCCACAGGAAGTATAAACAAACGAGTCGCCCATTTCTCCGGCTCTCTCCCTGATAGTGTTTATTTTTCCTCCCCCAAACTCCCCTAAGGTCTCAGCAACTAAAGTCCAGACTATGCTGCATTGCTCACTGGATTCTTAATGTTTCCATCTTTGGTCACTCATACCAGAATATGCATGAAAGAAGAAAAAAAAAATCGTAAATTATGCAACACTTAACTGATAAGGGCTATGAAGATATGTGTGCATAATGAAGTTGACTGCAGTGTTCCTTAACTTAGCAGAAATGTCACTCTGAAATGGAACACTCTATACATCACACGTGAGTTCCGAACCCTCTGCAGAGAATGACGCACTGAAAGGCTAACCGCTACAGTATGTATAATTTGAAACCATGCACATACAGAGAGTACGGGCCAAGCCAATGACCCATGACCCCATGACATATGCACTCAGATACCAACCCTTCCAACTTGGCTACAATCCAAAAGGCTCGAGCCATATGGTCATGAGAATTAGAAAGTAGAGAAAAAAAAAAAAAGAGCCAGAACGATCCAGATGTAGCAGTTGAGAGTGGTCAGAGGGGTCAGGGAAAAGGACAGGCAGGGAATAGCAGCCAAAGTCCCCCCCCCGCGCAGTCTGGGAGCACAGTGACACAAAGACACTGGCAGAGAACGGAAAAACAAGCCAGAAATTCAAGCCTTCATCTGGGCTCGCCCGTTATTATTTTATTTCACCAGTCTACGCATTTAGAACAACCGTTTACTAATATTTGAATTCTCTCCAGAGATAGCGATGTTACCATTGAGGGAGTTGCTAATTTAAACTAAGGGCATCTTGTGCGGGAACATGACTTAATGGGAACACTCTGTCCGCGAGAGGCGTGCAGAACAGCACTGCTGGCAGAGCAGGGACGGCATTCTAAATCGCAGCACCTCCCCACCTGGAACGGAGCCACGGGGCTGACTACACAGCTCAGGACTTGGCCCACTGATAGAGGTTGGTCATGGAGTGTAATTACACACAATGCCCCAAAGCATTTCAGGTATTCGTGGTTCTCTGGGCTTAGTGGTGGTGGGTGGGGGGGGGCATTTCTGCTCCTGACAAAAACAGAGCTGGAGGCTGATCCAGCAGTCTGTACCGGGGTAGCTGCCCATCCCCCCCCAAAGGCCTCTGACGCCAATGGTCATTTGCAACAATAACAAGTTTGAGGAAGCCAGGCTTTCGAAAAAACCCAGACAGCAACAGGCTTCCAGTTCTGCCCTCGTTCAGAACACAATGTACCTAAAGAAACAAGCCAGATCTACACATATCCATGAACCCTAAAACAAAAGACAGACATTCTTCTCTTGGCAAGGCCAGAATATTTGTGACATTAAAGCAAATTTTAGTAACTTACATTTTTATAACCCACTAAAAAGACCCACAATACATGCATCACAATGCTCCGAATACGTAGCAGACAGGAAGTAATGGTATGGCTCCCTAAGCAGACTTGCAGAGACTCTGGGGCGTTTGCATGCACGTTTTTCAGTTAAACATCCAGTTAGGTGTGGAGCTATGCAACTGCCTCCGGATAAATGGGTTCGTTTCACGAAAGTGTGAAGGAGCCGAACTGCAGCGAGCTATGGAGCCGCAGACATGCAGCAGTATAAATCACACATATAACAGAGAATAATCACGAATAATCACAGTAACTGCGATTAAAAGGCTCGCTGAGCCAACACAAGCAGACCTGGCAGCAATGGTACTTTTGCTCCATATTATGAAATAAATTATATATATAAAAAAACAGACTCGGTCATCACACACCCAGTTTCACGCTTTAGGACGTCATTCTGAATATTTCGGGTGAAAAAAAATCAGACAAGTGCAGCCTGTCCCCCGTTACGAAAAACACTGGCGCTTGTCCCCCACCCTTATAATAAGGGGACTGTGTCGGCTGAACAACAAACATCCCGCAACGGCCGACATCTCCTCCATATTCCTTCTATGGAGGAGCAAACAGATGAACAAATAGATGTTTAAAAGAGAATTAAATACGCGTGCACGTGCCTTTTGCCACCATAATCTTTCGTTTGCTTAATTAAATCTAACACGAATACTGATATCTGTAGCCAGAACACATGTCGCCATACCAGGCTACCATTAGACACCCATTTTATTTCTCATTTTTGCGCCTAAATAGCAATTGCTTGGCATTCTGTGGCAGATTTCACGTCCTTCACTGGTGGCTACTATTTAAAAAATACTCCATTCAGCTGACCAGTTTCTGCTACTGCTAAACAAACGCACGAATAACACAATTAGCATGCAATTAAGGACATTTCAAGCCACAATAAACCACATTTCGACACCCGCGTTTGTTGCCAAAACATGACATTTGCAATGTCGGTGCGGAAATTGCGATAACCCCAACGATTTTGCGTCTTTGACTAAAAACTTTTGTTTCTTTTTTTGTTTAGTTTTTGTTGCACACCGCGCATTACAATCTAATGCAAACTGTCAGACTTAATTCGAAATCGGTCGATCTACTTTGCAGCCCTCCGTGACGCACGGCATGTAACGACTAAGGCTATAATAACAATGTACTATTGCCACTGTTACGCAACGTCACTATCGGACACATAGTAGCAGCATCGGGAATACAGATATTACGGCCTCAGCCCGCATGCTTTACCTTTTCCTATCCGTCTCCATTCGTGGTTCCCTGGAAGCGCTCGAACACGTTTCTCCTCGCTGGACAGATTGTTATTGTTTAGGATGGCCGTGTCCCAAATGCCAGCGCCTGCGCGCATGCTACTGCGCATGCGCACAAGCCCCCCCCCGATTACCGCCGCGTTTCCGATCAAAGAAATCATGTTACAAAGAACGGCAACCCTCGGTCGAGAGGACCTCCCCCCCTGCCCAAGAAGAAAAATTACGGTTCTAATTTTTTATTAACAAAAAAAACTTTATTTTTTTTTCTATTGATCACCCAGGTAAATGTAGGTCGAGCTTTATTCTTATTCATCGGACACGTGCGTCGCATCTTACATCATCTCTGGCAGCAGAGAACATCGTGTTCCGCACTTCTCCAGTGTGACTGTACGTCAGCTGTAAAAAGAACATCATCAGCACTAAGCCAATCGTGACTAAGCACGATGTTATAATAAAATGCACGCTCCCTTTGCTGTGAAGCTCTGGGTGCAAAGCATGTTTGGATCAGACAGCATAACAAAGACATCAGCCTGACAACATAAAACAGCCGCGAAACCCTTTCTGGGTGCATTCGTTTCTTTCTGCAATGTCATTTCTATGAGAAGTTTACCCTCAAGTTCTTGGGACAAAGAGTTTCCGAATTCTCCACGCTATGTATTTTTTGCCCTATTGACACCAGAGTACTATTTTTATTTTAATCATTCCGCTTAAAATGTTAACCATTGTTATTAACAGCACATGCACACTTTAATGAAGGACATAACTATTATTACAAATTTTTATAACTCATCTAGAAACTAGAAGGGTGCTCTGCGATCCGATAATCAGCCCGGTGACAACATCGTGGATTATTTGGGGTTGCTTTACAGCTCAGAGCAGGATAAGCGGTTGGAAGTCTCGTTTATGTACATTGCATATCGTTATGAAGATGTTCAGTACTATTTCGCAAAATGCATCTGATTATAAAGACTTTGATAATGTTATGCCCTTTCACCAAAAAATAAAAACACGTAATTTCACAAGTTGTTTTTTTATTGCTCGTACGGAAAGGCGAATTTATGCCCAGTCCTATGGCGTTTACCAAAATGGCTGCATACTCTGGAAAGCTCATGTTCTTCATAAGGTTTTAGTCTAAGTTTATTATACGAAGCAAAACATGGTGCTCCGAGTATGTTGGCGAAATCCCAGAAAGGAAACTCTGCTTCTGGAAACGATTTGTCTTCTGTTTTCTGTAACTGAACCAAATTAAAATTGCACATATCTAGGGCCCATTGTGGAAAGACCAGAGCAAGACACAAGGCAGGTGAATAGCTGGGATGGGACGGCCCCATCCATCGCAGCACGCTGACACAGATAGGCCCACACACATATCGATACCACAACATTTCAGAGAATTATCACTACATCTCGATGAGTGTGTTTTTGGTTTGTGGGAGGAAACATTCACGGAAGCAAGGCAGAACACACAAAATCTGTGCAGTAGCCATAAACTGGTACAGCCTGATTCAATTTCACCGTTCATTGAAAACTTTATTGAATATGTAATGCTGCAGGTCCAGCGGGGTGCTTGGAGATAAACGGGCTTCTTGCGGTCCTGATGGTGCTCAGTAGACATACGGCACCAGCTTGTAGGGCACCCGGCGGCAGTATTCCCGCCAGGCCTCACCGTGTTTCCTGCTACACGCCTTCTCCATCTCGGTGGCCCGACCCCGCAGCAGATTGGTGCATTGCAGGACTGGCAGGTATGGCAAGAAGCTGGAGAAACCTGAAACATATGATAGGTCAGTCTCCCGTTCATTTTCAGTAAGGCGTGGGTACAATCTTACGGGCAATAGCGCAGGGCTCACCCAGCCCCTGATGATCACAACACAGAAATGCCTAAAAGACTGTATTAGGGCTTCCTTCTGAGTCTGGAAGTCATGCGTCAGTATGCAAAACTATTTGATTCATGTCAGGTTGGTGCTGAAAGAGCACATGTCCAAAGCTAATTTTTTTTGTTATTTTGAGATGAGACTAGTCAATGTCCGCCTCCTTCATCATACAACACAGCACTGGGAACCAAAACTTAGTCAGTCAGTCTTCATGTAATCCAACGAAGAATTTTCATTAACTTTCCTACTAATGAATTTATCCTGTCCACATATTCTGTAGACTGAGTGAGTTTTGGATATTTGCTGTCCAGTTTGGGAAATGTGTGCAGACAAACATCTACTTACGTAAACCTGACTTACGTAAACCCAGACTTACGTAACAAAATATGCCCACTGCACACGTTGTTGACTTGAGGTCCGAAGGACTCGAGGGCCGGCGTTGTGGTGAAACAAAAGGGTTTTATTTTGCTAAGCTATGTTTGGCTTGGTTAGGCTAAGCTAGGCTATGTTAGGCTCAGTTAGGGTATGCCAGGCTATGTTAGGCTATGCTAAGCTCGGTTAGGGTATGCTAGGCTATGTTAGACTATGATGAGCTCGGTTAGGCTAGGCTAAGCTCAGTCAGGCTAGGCTAGGCTATGTTTAATGGTGGGGGAGGAGGGGGAATATGACAATTTTTGATTTCAGTAAGTAGTTCACAAATGGTCTATTTGCATAAGTCAAGGAGTGTCTATTTGAATGACGCATTAGAACATCTGGGCGTGCTAAATATCAGTACAGTGTCTCACCGCAGGGCAGACACCAAGCAAGGGTCATCAGGATGTCTCCCAAATAGTTAGGGTGGCGCACCCAGCCGAACCAGCCAGACACTAACAGCTTTCTCCCTGAAGGGCTGGACAAGGTCTCCAGGTCTGTGTGAGGGAGGCATGTGTTACGTGACTCAGATGATGTTCTCACACAAGTTTGGATAACAGGATAAATACAATACATACGAGCAAATGCAGGGTCGTCGGGGTTTTTACGGAATCCGTCCTTCTG
>JAODKN010000038.1:7607228-7624431 GCA_026774425.1 Petrocephalus zakoni
ACCGAGCCGAACTGAGCCAAACCAAGGTGAGCTGTACTGAACCGTGTTGTGCCGTACTATGCAGTGGAAAAGCGCCAAAAGATGATTTCAGATGCCTGGTTGTGATTTCTGGCAACATAATGATACAGTAAATATGAACAAAATGAGAGCCAGGTTGTAGTGGAATGATCTAGTTCATCATTGTTTAGAACTGCTAACGTAATTAGTTCAGAACTGCAGAATCTTATTAATTGTATTAGTCATACATTTTTAATTAGATTCTCTAATGCAGTGTTTCTCAACCCAGTCCTTGGAGACGCATAGACAGTCCATGTTTTCGCTCCCTCCCAGCTGCCTGTCAGACAGTCCACGTGTTTGCTCCCTCCCAGCTCCCTGTCAGACAGCCCATGTTTTTGCTCCCTCCCACTTCCCTGCCAGACAGTCCACTTTTTTGCTCCCTCCCAGTTCCCTGCCAGACAGGCCACATTTTTGCTCCCTCCCAGCTCCCTGCCAGACAGTCCACATTTTTGCTCCCTCCCAGCTCCCTGCCAGACAACCCACATTTTTGCTCCCTCCCAACTCCCTGCCAGACAGTCCACATTTTCGGCATTGGGAAACACTGCTGTAATACATTCTCCTGGGTTCAGTTTTTCATGGGTCTAATGCCATTGTGAGCCGGAGGGCAGAAGATGGGAACCGGGGTGTGTTTATTATGAAAATAGCCAGTTTGGGGTGAGGGAGTTGAAGAAATTGTATTGAAAATTTAGTTGTCAAACTATAGATAGCAAACCGTATATGAACACCACTTAAATTCTTACCAAAGCGCCTGTATTAAATTCTATCTTTAAGTTTATTTAATTTGCATGTACTGATGCATTAGTATAAAAATAAAAACCAAACCGTACTTTTAGCGCTTAATTAAAAATATAACACTACAAAGGTCGTCAATCGCACTGATGAAGTGTGTCCGAAACATCCGTCTCTCACCACTTTGCTTTGTCCTTTAATTTCGGAGGCTGGTACCCACTCTTGGACATAAGAAACAGCACCCTATGGATGAAGGAGAGTGTCAGTACTGCCAGCGGGTATTTCTCTGCGAGGCCGCGTTATCGCACGTGCGTGGGAACAGCGATGTCTGCTGCCGAGGAGTGTCAAAAAAAGGGGCGCGACAGAAGAGTCTGTATATAAATAAACATTCTTTGTACTGAGAGGCATAGCTGTGCTTTTAATGTTAGTGTATGTTCACATACAGTACTGTGCCGTAAGGCAGCAAAAGAAAATGTTATCTATCTGGGTAGTAAGTGAATAAGTGTATTTGCTCAGAAAAAATATATATTATAATACATGTAAGTGAACTGTAACACAACGAAGAAAAAAAAGACTTTCCTCTGTTCTCTAAAAAGTTACTGAAATCTTGTTGGTAACGATTGTTAGTAGTACACACTTTGGTTCCCAAACCAAAGGGGCAATCCGAGTATACGGTCGTTCCATTTGCACATTAAATTTCAACACCAGCTCAATTAGTTAAATTTGGTCAGCTATTGATTAACCAAACATGACATGCCAGTGAGTATATTGGATGGTATATTGGATGGTTACTGCAAATATTGAGTTGACGTTAGGAGAGGTTTTGAATTGGTTTAGCTAGCACGCTGTGACAGATGTGATATCATATGCTTACCGTAGCGTGAAGGTCATTTAAATCATTACCATTTTCCTAGACAACTGTACACACAGTTGTTCCTGCTAACATGAGTGGTGACTGTATCCATGTCAACCTGCATGAACCAATGGGCTGCCCCTGTCTGTGAGCTGGCTCTGGCAGGGCCGTACCTGAGTGGATGAACGTCAAACATGGGGGGCTGCAGCTCTGCCAGCTCGATGGCGGTGATGCCCACTGACCAAATATCGCACAGCTCGTTGTACCCTCCCTTGATCTCCACAGCAGCGACCTCTGGAGCCATCCTGTGGACGGGACAGAAACAGCACTTGCATCTCTGAACATGGATTAATTCAGCCACATAAAGTAAGGGGTTTAACCCCCCCCCCAAAAATTTTTTTTCTCCGAGCCCTCTGATTGGTTGGCTGTTCTCTGAGCACTCTGATTGGTTGGCTGTTCTCTGAGCGCTCTAAGTGGTTGGCTGTCATAATTATTATTAGGATCCTCACCAGTATGGCGTTCCGATGAAGGACATACGTCGGGCAAATGTGGCTGTGATCTGCGCCGAAATCCCAAAGTCCGCTGAATATATGTAGACAGAAAACAAAAACAGCAATTATTCTCAATGCCACTTGAGTTGCACTGATCCTGACTAACCGTGAGGTGTAACTGATGTGCTGATTAAACTTTGACAGACGTCACATGTTTATGCTTCACACTTCTTAATCCAAGCTCTGTTCTGTAAGCCTTAAGCACCTCAACTTTGTTGTTGACATCGATGCTACAGTAGTGACCTGCACCGCAATGACTGCTTACATGTGCTCTTGAAATACGATAGACGCAAATGCACTGATCTAAGATAGCTGTGGTTGAGGTATCTGAAAAGAAAATAAGGCCATCTGAACCCTATTTAGTACATAGCTTGCTTCTCTCACTAACTGGGAAAACAAACTGGCAGTTGACCAGTACCTCTGTATACACAACTTACCGAGCTTCACTTCTCCATGGTCATTTAGAAGAATATTTGCACCCTGGAAGAGGAAAAAAGTCACGATTCAGGGAGCTGGGCTGCCAGATTCTTAACTGATAAATGGGATTTCCATGGCCCTTCTATGCTGAGCCCACGTCTCAGTGTGTATAGGGAGTGCATGTCTCTCTGAGTTTGCATGTAAGTGCAGTACGCAGAGATTGACCTCCTTTCCTTCATGCTCTGTTGCATCTTGCAAAGAACGTGTGGTTGTGTGCATGGGGCAAAGCTCGTTTTTCAAGATAGTGCTCCGGAATGTGAAAAGGCCACAGTTTAATCATCTGGATAAAGAATGGGCGTGCCCTGCAACGAGACTCATACTCCAGTTTGCACGTCTCCTCTTGCTGCCACAGCTCTGCTGCCCGGTTGCATTTTCTAGTACGCTCCTGCGGTGAGGATGCACCAAAGCCTACAGGCGCATTATGAATGTGTGGGCAGGAAGGCAGTGCAGTTCAGCAGCAACGCTGCAGTCTTTAAATCATATGGCTTTACCTTAATGTCTCGGTGAATCTTCTTCTGCCCGTGCAGGTATTCAAGGCCCTGGTGAAATGATCAGAGGAGACCGATTCTAACAGCCGGTCCTGGTAGCTGGGTAGCATCTGTAAGAACCCCTTGTCGGCAGAGGTGGAAATTTCAGGTCCAGAAAGTTAAAATCCAGACCGAGATTTTGTTCCAACCAACCAGTTGAGCTCTCTGAGACTGTGCTTCTTATTATCGCAACTGGATGGTTGAAGCAAAATCTTGGTTTGGATTTGTATTTCCTGGACCTGAACTATCCACCGCTGCTCGCTGGGCTGTTCGGGTTTAGATCCCTACCGTTAGCATCTCTCTGCACACATAGGCAATTTGTTGCTCTGAGAGAGGTCCGGTTACTGCAGAGAAAAAGCAAGATTTGATGCTTAAATGATTACATTTTAGGGAATTTGTTTACATGATCTGGTATATATATTGCTGGCATCTTATGTTCCCTGAATGCTCTTAGTGTTGCACTGAATCTTTTTTTCTTGTGTTATTTCTCATTTTTTTTGCCTCGTTTGAAATGAACATTCATCGGAAGCTCGGCCTGGCTGTCTAGCCGACTCCTTGGCCGCTGTGTATTTGCAATGTGCCGTTTACCTCACTCGTTACCTCGCTTTGGCCCGCCAAATAAATACATCTGTACTCGTGTACACGTGTCGGCGTGGAAATTGCAGAGGTATTTGTGACCGCAGCAGGAGAATTTGCATTGAGGGAACTTAAACAAAAGGGAGCGATATGGGAGAATAAAATTGAGGCACAGTGAATGTAATGTAAGGCAGTAAAAAGAAAGGGAATATAGAAATGGAAGTCTGAGGCAAGGATAAAAATACACCACTATCTTTCTAAAAATGTAGCCTAAATATGTACTACCTGTATCCTCATAGCCTGAATCTGAAGCAGGAGGTACACCAGTAATGCTACGCAGGGGCAATCTAATGCAGAGAGCCTCTTGATCTGATCTGATATTTTAGATTTTTGTCATTCCCCCTCTTAACCCTCTATCTTCACTTCCCAGCCTCTGACACCCCCTTGACTCACCATGGTAGATGTCTTGGAGGGAGCCGCCACCACAATATTCCATGCAAATCCATAGCTTATTGGCCCTGCATCCCGACACAGTAAAATAAGTATATTAGTATCTGGACACTGATAAGAAACCAAGGTAGCTTTATTAAATATGATGTGGAATTTGGATATTAACTCAAGTAATAAATACATTTGGGGGCAGCATAGTCACTCTGTGAGTACCTTGCCTTATACCCTGTGCTAGTCTGAATAGAAGATATTGTGATTCTTCAGACAAAAATATATTTAATGCATTCTTTTTATTTTTCGCTTTGTTATTGCATTTTAACAATAGCTATATAATCCAGCGTTTTCCGACTTTCATAATGACCCAGTGGTTATACATTCAAAGATTACATTTTTAACATTTTTAACAATTCATTCACTGGTGTCTATTTATTTAGTTGCAATGCATCACGTCTATTTATTACGTCTTCTTTGGCGCGGCAATGGACATCGCTTACCGGATATAGCTACCATAATAGGCCACGATGTTCCGGTGCATGCAGCTCTTCACCATGACTATTTCCTGCTGGATCACCGAAAAGTCGTCCTCTGTAGGGGTCATGCAGAAACATGGCATTAGAAAAAACAAAATTAAATTAATTCCCAGAGTACCCTGCGACTTCATAAGTCTGCTTTGTCTCCTGCAGTATGCTGCCCAGGAAACCTACGTAGCTTAATTTAATAATGTAATAAAGCACAGTCGCATTATTGATTAGCTATATCACTCACGTGGAAGACCTTTAACGATTTATTTACTTCTCATGTACAGTATATAACACTCCCGTCAGCATAGCTGTCCTTGTCCTGATTATACCACATCTTTATCATCGAGTCGAAAAAGCTTAAAGCGACAGAGATTATGCATTACGATCTGTACTCAACAGAGATACGGCTTGGATGGATTGAACTATTTCAGCCCACGCTGTCTTGATTTTAACTTTATTCTGTACATTTCTCCTCATCTGCACATTGTTTTGTAATTTTTGGTAAGCGCTCATGAAACCTGGTTTCGCACCACCCTAACCATTACTCCGTGCCCCCCCCCCCTCCCCCGGTACCCATCATATTCGGTGACTCACACTGTTCCCCACTAACCCTCCCCCACAGCTAAAACACTTGCTGAATGGTGCATGGTGGGGTAACAGTGTATTTTGGAGGCAGCAGGTTTCATTGATACCATAAATGGTAGGGAAATCCCTTTTGCTCCTACACCAATCTGATATGCAGTCTTTTCTTTACGCAATGCCTTTCCGCCCCTGCAAACAAACTCGGCTTATCTTTTTATGTCCTGCCTGGATACACAATGTGTGTATAGATGGCAGCAATTTGTTGGTGCCTCTTTTTATATACTTTTTAAATATGAGACCAGGGCTGGAAATTAAGCTCACCCAGTCATCTAAGGTGAGCACCAAAAACTGAAAAAATGTGCCTGTCAGACTACAACATCAAAGCACATAACATGGCATATTCCTCTCTCTCTGATCAGGTGTGCGGGGTCTTCTTACCCTGGCCCAGGTTCAGATTTATCCCAGTTAACCAATCAGCTTGAAGGGCCTGACCAACTGGTATTCAACATTAGATTCTCAAATTTTCAGAGTGAAGAATTGGTAGGGATGTTAGCAAAATAAACACAGGAAACTGAAACAACTAATTCGATTTAATGCAGAATTTTTTTACTGAACCCCCCCCCCCCCCTTAACGAAATGAATAGGGTAAATTGTTTGTAAAAATGAATAAAGGGTATACAGTACTGAAATGATGTTTTTGCATGGTAATTAATTGCTGTCAGAAAATTGTGGTCTAGTGAAGATTAATCTGGGCTAGGATCTGCAGAGCTAACCCTGGTATGGGATGAAATGTGGGTGATATATCATAAAAAAAAACATAGTTACAGGCTTATCAGATGACATCCTTAAGGAATTTTGATTTATAACTGTAAAGGTAGACTGGGCTGAATATCTCACCTGCTTTGCCCGGGCTTAAGAAAAGCGGTGAATGAAATGAGTCTGAAATGAGCCGTATGCATTACAGTACGACGTATTTTCAGTTTTCTGTAGAATGTGGTTAGTGCACTGTTATGTGTTACAGGAATTATGCAGTGACAAAAACACCCCTGGTATCCATATTGCTACTACATATAAGCTTATTTGTAAAATAATTCCCCCTGACTTTAGGAGAGTGAAAATAAAGCAAGAATGTTTTATAAGGCCCAACAAAGTCCATTTGGACAGAAGTAGTCTGCCGTTTCATCTTTCCGTTTGCAGGCAGTATGAGCTTTTTTATAATGTGTAATGTATCTATACAAAAGCTTATACCACCGGTATAAGTGTCTGGCAGCGTGGCTTAGTGGATAACATTATCTCACACCTCAATCAATTTAACACCATGACTTTGGACTGCAGGAAGGCACCGAAATGTTGAGACATATTAGGTTCAGAAAGTAAAATTCCAGACCAAAATTTTGTTTCAACCAACCAGCTGAGTATTCTGTGACTGTGACTCTTTATACTCAACTACAATTAAATTGATTACTATCTCTGAATTATCCATATAATATGTAATACTGTGAGTATTTGTGCCCTGCGGTGTATTGACGTCCCATCCAAGGTTGTGCATTCTGCTGCCTGGGATAGGCACCAGGCATCACCTGACCAACATAAGTGGTTGGAAGATTATTAGATAATAAGCATACATCTGTAAAGGAACGTCAGTTTTTGCTCATGTGAACTTTACATACATTTTTGTGAATCAGTTTATCTGAAGCAGAAAGCCGTGCATAATTCTTAGCTGCTGTGATGGTATGTTTATTACAGACAAATTGAAGAATCTGCCCATATGCATACCTTACTAATTGTATGGAAATTAATTGTTAATTATACATGTCAGAGAAGATCTCTCTGAAAATAACCCCAAGACCTAACCAGTTAAGCGCTGTTTTGATATCATACCTGCAGTATTTCTGAACCATCCCATGAGATTACAGTACACTGATTTTTGAAAGTTGTAATATTCTGATTGTACTCGTATGATTATGTGATAGTTGGCCTACGAGCTGCAGAGTGAACGAGATGCACCTGGTTCCATCTTGATGACCTTCAGAGCAGCCTGTTCTCCGTTCTGTTTGTTCCGTGCCTGAAATCACAGGATGACAGTATTCCCTCAGTGTCTGTGCATTCCATCACAAACTGGGGACATTCTACACAGTGGCAGCTTCCTGGTCTCCTTCTCATGCTCCTTACATAAAAATCAGCAGTTATAGGAACGGTATACATTTCTATTCAACTTTACATTTAAAATTTCATAGAATAAAATTAACATAACAACGATAAAAAGCCAACACTCGAAAAATAAAAGAACACCAAACCGGTAAGGTAGCGAAATTGAGTCTAATAAGACTATTAAAAGTATTATTAGAATACTTCAGGACATTTATAATGTAATAAATCAGATATCTATTGTTTCTAATTATTATTATTATTAATTATATAGGGCACTTTATTAAGCCCCCCATGGGGAAATCTTCTTGCCTAGCCCGTCTTGCTCTTGGTAGCAAAGGGCAGCCATCAGCCAGGGTGCCCACGGAGCCGGGGGTTAAAAGCCATGCTGAATGGCCCACAGACATATGGCTATTCTGCCAAGATTCTATAACATTATTAACATTATTAACATTATATATATATATAGTATAAGGCAGTTTTGTGTTTCCTGTTATAACCGTGACTATTGCGCGGCTGTACCCTGAGGTGCTTACTGCTGTACGGGAAGCGTCATGCATGCATGGTGATGTGAGAAAGGAGGCCATGGTGCTCAGTCTGCTCACATGCAACTGCTGTCAAAATCAGTCGTTGACTGCTTATAGAAAAGGATTATACGTCTTGTAAAATTCAATGTGTTTCTATGCTTTTAGTGCAATGCATCAGAAAATATAAAACAAGTTCATATTCCAAATCATTAATTTATCTTATTTTAAGGCATAATCTATTGAATTGAGTGACCTAGAAATTCTGCCCCCCCCCACTTATTTTCAAAGACCCCTGTCAAGTGCTGGGCCCCCAAATCTGCCAAGGTATCCCTGGCCCTCCAGTGTCCCTGGGAATATTACTTGGTGAGAATCATCTATTACGAAGTAATTGCTGATTTATTTTATAAACTGTAGCATAACTAGATCAATTATTATATTAATGTTCGTTTGTCCAATACTGGTTATATACTCAATAAATCTGGCCAATCAATCTACCGGCACTGATCCCCTCCCCACGGGTCAGTTTTATCATCATGCTCCCCCCCAACCCCACTAGGGAGTTTTTACTGCATGGATTTATTGACTATGCATCATTCTGAATTGTCTCTCGCGTGTAAATATAACTGGCCCCTGTCGGTGACCCCAATGAAAAAGGCACCAATGTGTATGCTATCAAAAGCAGGTGGCAAATAATAATGCGAGTGCTTCGGAATAGACCACTGCTTGTCCCTCCGCCCTCGTGGTGGAACTTTACGACTTGGAACATCCTTTACTAACATCACCACAATCTGCCCACCAACAGCTCCACAACTCTAAACATAAAGCGAGCAATGCACAGAATGACAAACATGGTGACCACAACAAAAATGACTTAACGATAAGGTGCCCTGCTTATAACATATCAGAGTCACATTCTCAATAAGCAGCAATGACTTTGCCTTTCTAGAAATTTTTCTTGTGGTGTTTCTTATGAGAAATACAAACACTGCATTCATTCCCAAACAGTGCATTATTACTGTTGATAGTATTTCACAGGGTTGAGCCACTGATGAAGTCAGCAGTTGACAGCAATTTTGTCTGTTTTTCTTACACAGTGAGACAACACAGGTTATTTATAGCCTGTGGACCCTCATATATAAACAGTGGAAAGTTTATGGGTAGGGCGGTGGTGGTTGGGATTCAGACTATGAAGAAGTAAAGGTCAACAAACAAACAAGTACTATTTGCCGTGAGGTAGAACCCATTTAAGCCAAGGTGGTTTCCTCTGTGATAGCGTCAGAGCTATGCAGTAATGTAGCGTGCATCACTTTGTGTGAGATTAGCAAGCGACATGGCCCTTAGCTCCTAAAAGTACCTATCATCCATGCCTGTTGTTCAGAGCAGATATAGACATCCAAATATGTCTTGTAAGTATTTGAAAGACGCAAAGTGGGTTTGAGATGAATAAAAGACGAATGGTCGCAGTTTAGTGTAGGGATTTCCTGTAGTCTTTCCCAGGTGGCAGTTGCAACTTGTTAATCACAGTGATGTCAATATTTTGTAACTGTTTGTCGATATTCTGCCTGTTCTCATTGTGAAAAAAAAGACACAGCAGTTTTGACAGATAAAGCCTAACATCTGACAGCAAATATAATAAAAATAGTATTTGGAAGATTCCTTTTGGGTCCAACACTGAGCAGGTGGGATTGAATGCATTAATGGTTTTTTTTCTGATGGTGCCCAACAACCAGAAACCCAATGTGAATACACTTATGTGTACTTCTGTAGTTCTTCATCTTGGGTACATCTAAAAAACAAAGAAAAATAGAACTGGATAAAGAATTACTATTACTTAGTCTTAATCAGCAAATATCTGGGACTATCTAAGCATATACAAAGGCACCACCTCCTAGATGGTGGTGAACAAGGTCTGCTCTCACCTTTGCGCTCCCCATTGTGCCGTGTGCAACATACATTCTTACTCCTGGGTGAGTTACTTTATGTCTATGATGTGTGAATTTTTATGCACCAAATGTCAAACCCCTTCATAACTGTATACAAAGATCAAAGTCAGAAACTGCTAGGGTGATTTGGCATCAGTTCAGGCAGAGTAGCTTAAAAATCATTCTACTCAATGAGCATTTCTTGACTACAAAGCATCATAGCCTGTACAGTCATATCTGTGGGCAGTGTGCGGCTCAGTGGGCTTAGTGCCTGTGATCAGAACGACGCCGGTTCACGCCCCGGCCTTGGCAGAAGAGCTGCATGTTTGCGAGCAAAATCCTTAATCCCCCCAGCTATGTGGGCACCACTGCAGGTGGCTGGCCTTCACTGCCAAGCTCGCTTTCACCCACATCTGTGTCTAATGTAAAGTAAGGCAGGCAGGCAGGCAAAAAGAGAACTAATAAAGTGTTGCACTTGCTTGTGGCCCGTCAGACTGTTTATTTGAAGTTGCTCACCTTCCTGCACGTCATATCTGACTCTGTTAACAAGACATGCACAAAAAACCCAAGTATACATAGTCATGATACATAAATTTATAATCTATTTAATCTATTCTTCTTTCAGTTGCTCATTCTGGTTAGGGTTGTGAAGCGGCTTGTGGCCTAATAGATATATAATATTATATATAATATATGTACAATTCCTATTACAATATAGTCCTGAAAGTGGTGCAGAGAGTGTGTATTTGGGTGGCGTTGCGCGTTAACAGCACCGCCTGCACTCTTGTTTTTTTTAATCTTGGAGCACATCAAAACGCTGCATCACTTCCTTGACGGTATCTACCTGTGATCTGAGCTACTGTGGCTGCTTCTGCAGCCCTGCTTCTCTGTGTGCAGTCTGGAGCTTCCTGCAGCATCACACTCCCTGTTTTGCCTCCCCCCCCTTCCCCTTTTTCAATGCTCATCAAACAAAAAAAGAAAAAAGCATGTCGCAGCATGGATCGAATATTTGCAAAGGCATATTTAGGAGGGTTAATTATTTTTAGGCAAGTGAGTAAAAAGGAAGTTGTTCATCAAAAGCCTTTCAAATATTAAACCTTCCTATTTATGCCAAATGAATCAATACTCTCAAGGACAAAACGATACATAGAAATGTAAATATGTATAAATCTAATTCCAGTTAAATGATTTGTCAGGAAATAAGGGTCCATTTTTTTTCTTTACTAAATTGATTTTTTGATTGAATTTAATGACATTCAATAGCTAAATTTAGAATCTGCAAGTGCAACTTGGAAGTGAGGATATATCATTTATCATCTCACTCTCGATTGACTCTCAATTGACTCTGAATGATTCTGTCCTGCCACCACTGGGCACTCTGAAGAAATCACTGTTAAACTCTAAAATAACTCCTAAAATCTAAAATAACTCCTAGACAGTCTTCCTAGAGTTTACAGAAGGTAGCTTCAGTGAGTTGAGTGAGTGTTTGTAGACTGGAATGTTAGGCTATATTTTCTGTGCTGATTAATGGTAGCTAAACTGATAACCACTTTGTAGTAATTTGCCCCTGAACTTCATACGGGGTGACTTCAGAGGCTGTAATCGATTGCGATGATGAATAAATGCAGAGGAACTGAATTTCCTAGTCCTGCCTTACAAATGACGTGTTGGCCATGAACTCTGAAGAGTCTTCAAATGAGGAAATAAAACCAAAAATGTGGCATAAAGGTAGTATGATTTATGATAGCCAGGCCCAGTCAACTTAAGCAACAGAGGCAGCCATTTTCTCAAGGGGGCACTTAGCATGCTGGCGTAGCCAGAAGCCCCCTTCCTCGCCCACCGTCCAAGACAAGGTAAAGTTGGCTGGCGGCTTAGAAGCTTGTCTAGAACATCTCATGGGCTTCAGGTAGCACTTCAGCTAGCTCTCACTTCAACAAAGTTGACAGAGGACAAATAGATTTTTTTTTACCTGTACATGTTCTTTAAAGGAAGCAGTTCTAGATGTCCCATAGCCCCCATGGCTGAAAGATCAATAAAGATAAATACAGGCCAAGTGGTTACAATTTAAAAGGAGGTGTTGCCTCAGATTTGGAAGTGATTAGACTGTTTGGGCACCTAATGTTACCTGGGGCTTCCCTGCCTGAGCGATTCTGTCCTTATCAAGCTATACACTTTAACCCTCTGGGGTCTAGAGGTAGAAAACACACTTTCACTGACTGGGGTTTAAGGAAAGCAAGCCACTGCTAAAATCTAAAATAACCTTAATGGTGTCTATGAAATAATTCTTGTTCTAAGCCGTTTTGCTCTCCAAGTAAGGTCAGTTTCTCCTAACTTGCCAGATGCAGAATAAAATGGTATATTTACTAGCTAGTTTACTAGCTAGTTTCCTTAGTAATACACAAATCATGAACAAATAACTTAGTAACTGAGTTGCCACTCAAGTACAAATCATGAACAAATATGTAACTGCATGAAATACATGAACTGTTATGATTAAAAATCTCCCTGCTTAATGAGCCAAATGTTTTCAATGGGTGACTGCAGGCAGGCTAATCTAGCACTTGGACTCTTCTACTATGGAGCTATACTGTCATAATACATGCACAAAGTGGCTTTGCAACGTCTTACCGAAGGATATAAGGCCTTCTCTGAAAATTATGTTGTCCGGATGACAGCGTATGTCACTCCAAAACCTGTATATATCGTTCAGCATTAATGGTGCCTTCCCAGGTGTGCAAGCTACCAAAGCCTTGGGCACCAATTTGCCCCCATACTATCATGAATGCTGGCTTTTGAACTGTCTACTGATAACAAGATGGGTGGTCCCTCTCCTTTTTAGCCCAGAAGGCACTGCATCCATGATTCCCAAAAAGAAATTTTGATTCATCAGACCACGGGACAGTTTTCCATTTTGCCTAAGTCCATCTTAAATGAGCTCAGGACCGGAGAAGTCATGGCATTTCTAGATCATGTTTAGATATGGTTTCTTCTTTGCATAATAGAGTTTCTGAGCCCATGCAGTGATTTCTGCTATAGAATCATGTCTGTTTTTAAAGCAAGTGCCTGAGAACCCAAAGATCACGGCTATCTAATATTGGTTTTCAGCCATATCCCATGCGTACAGAGTTTTCTCCGGATTCTCTTTTAATGATATTATGCACCGTAGAAGATGAAATTCCCTCTGCCGTTCTGAGAGAGGCAGAGTGGTGGCTCTGAGGCTAGGGATTTGTGCTAGCATTTGGAAGGTTGATGGTTCGAATGCCTGAACTGATCCTGCTCCGTTGGGCCCTTGAGCAAGGCTCTTAACCTGCAATTGCTTTGTTCTGTGTATAATGTTAACCAACATCAGGCCCTGCAAGCAGGTCCTCTAATTTCAAGATTGGCACTCCAGCCACTGGGGAAAAAAAGATGGAGCTGAACAGTGTGGTGCTGAGGTACCACCCACTGTACCCAGGTTCTCGTCTCCGAGGTGGTTTGCCATGTGGTGGTGTGTAGAAAGGTGCTGTGTAAGTACTAGGAGGCTCTTTTTATACACAAACTTGTGGGATATTCAACCAGCAGTTTAGTTTTAGCATTACACAACTTTTCCAGTCTTTTGTTGACCCGGTCCCAGCTGTTTTAAAATGTGTTGCTGGCATCAAATTCAGATTGAGCACATATTTGTCACAATACAATACAATTTCTCAGTTTCATACGAATCATATGAGTTGTATTTTTATTTACATTTTACACCGCCTACCAACTTTTTTGGAAACAGGGTTGTAGATAATAAATTTAAAAGACTATAAAAGCCACATAGTTGAAAAATTAAATTTATGCAAAGAAGAATTCATGGAAGACCTATTATATTTTTTGTTGAGTAATTTTTTGTCCAGTTATCTTTCAGAGAAGTTTGCTGCTAATACTATGCATATACACCAGCATGACTAAATTGTGGATGGAATTTGAGCCGGGCCACAGGTGAGACCACAGAAACTTGGTGTTTAACCTTTAGCCTACCATTAGCAGTATAAATCACAGAAAAGATTGCAAGACAAGGTAACAGAATGTAAAGCTGTTGATTCTAACAATACTTTATGTGTACTTCAGTGGTGGCCTCATGGTTGGGGAAGTTCACTTGTGATTGAAAGGTTCCTGGTTTGAATCCCCGATCAGCAAGGTATTGCCCCTGGGCACTGAATTAGCTGCCTACTGTCAAATGCAGAAGACATATTTTGGTGTTGTGTGTCAACAATGACAATTAATCGCTTTCTCCTTTAAATGTGCAGTGAGACAAAACTGATCTACGATCTTTGCTGATCTATGATCTTTGACCTTAAGGTGGTACTCAAAAAAAACTTTAGCTGAGATTAGATTTCTTAAGAAGGCTTCTGGAAGGAGGAGATCATTTGGAAGGCCCCAAAGAATAAGTACTACCCTGTATCAAAAGAAACCCGTCATAGTGCTTTGGGGCTTTAGCATGCATTTCTAGTTCAGTAGAAACTTCTAAGACTTTTGTTTCTTTGTAAAGCCAATATTATAAAAACCCATAGAAACCTTCGTGGTGACTCAACAGAGCATGACATGCATTTGTTGGGGTGAGAAGACCAAATGTCTTAAAACTCTGGCAAAACAGCCTAAATAAAGTAAAACTAATAGGCAGCCTTTCAGAGAGTTTGTTCCCTGTTTGCCATGTGGCGTAGATGCACTGACATTTCCCTGCATTGTGTTTCAGGCAATGTGTAGGCGTCACTATGGCTGTAGTCTTATGCAGATCAATTTCTTTTGTAAAATATTATTAAAGTTAAATACTTTTTGTCTCAGTTTCAGTTTCATATCAGTTTTTTAATTCCTAGGTAAATCCAGCAGCACGAAATGATGGTCAAAACAGGCCGGAGCCTCTCTCTCTCGGAATCGATTAAAAGCGACACTGATGGGCTTGCATGACGGAGCCGTGTTGGCACTGCAAACGAACATATAGACTGAACAAACTGAAAGTGTGCGCTGGCAGGGCATGAGAGATTTTTCTTTACTTCTTTTTATATACTGAAAAAAGACATATCATCTCTCACTTCTCCATTTTCATCATGCTACAGGGGAACTCTTTTTTTTTCGTTAACAATAAATTATTTTCCACCTAGAGGTGGTAATTCAAAAGCAGGGCTACAGTGTGCTCTGGATATATACACTGTGATGTATATACATGTAGTATATTTCGCTGCATATATTACAATTACATACTGTGTAACATTTTAAAGCCTACAAGACATAATAAACGTGCATGACACATTGAGAAAATTATCTTTAAATGCTTCCCTGTCCCCATGCAAAGGAATACTGAAATGCTTTGTAGCCCTTCCAAGCTTGTAAGCCTCTCCTTAAAAATAGTGTGCGCTCTCAAGATGGCAGTTTTGACAACACCATGTTGGAACTAACAAGAATGTGGACACTTTTTTTTAAAGGCTGCTCATTGTTAAACAGAGCAAACCACTGCAAACGTCCATGAAATGCTTCTTGTTTTAAACGGTTTTGGTCTACAAGTAAGGTCAGTCCCTCCTGAGTGCCAGATGCAGAACAGAATTGTATATTTACTAGCTAGTTATTTGCATTTCCATTGGCATTACAGTGGGTCATGGAGTCTCTCCGGTTCTCAAAAAGGTATTTTAAAGCCTCTCACCCAGGAGTGTAGATTTGGGTGTGGACAATAGGACCTTCTTTCTACCAATATAGTGGGAGTACTGCGGGGTGATATTTTGGGGATGGGGGACTTCGCTGATTTGGTCTCTACCATTGCTGAAGCTAAACCCCCATTACCCTCCATGTGTGTCTATAAAATAGTGACGTTTGGGGAAAGTGGCATTATGTTTGTTTCACCCGCACCCCGAGCCCATCACATGATGTTCCCCTGACAGTAAGCATAAACGATGTTAAGCCACGAGACTGATGCGCCTGTACCGCAGCCCCAAATTAGCAAGCGCTCAACTACAGCCAGACAGACTACAGTCAGTCCTCCCAAGTCCTAGTTTCACATCTCAGCCTATTACCCATGTATCTATTACAATAACCTGTATCATAACAGTGTCCATTTCTCACTAAAGCATCATGGGATGAATGGAAGAATTTTTTTCCCAGTGGTCAGAAGTGGGTAATTCAGGTCCAAAGAGTAAAACTCCAGACCAAGACTTTGTTTCAACCAGCAGTTGAGTATAAAGAGTCACGGTCACAGAGTAATCAACTGGTTGGTTGAAACTAAATCTTTATCTGGACTGTTATTCCCTGGACCTGAACTACCCTCCTCTGCCAATGGTGAATATTTTCCTGCAATTTTTGCATGATTTCTTTAGTTTAATTTTTAATTGCTATCACAAATTGTTTAAAAGTTTACATTTGTACTGATTAGTAATTATGCACACGTGTACGACATTTAATTCAGTTTTTAAAATATAATTCTGTAACGTTCAATATGTGAAATTGGGACTGATGGATCTCCATTCATAAAATTCAGACTGGCCCTTTATAGTAAAACAGGCTGCATTTTTGGGGGTTGCGATTATGAACAACCTAACCACTCTCAGAGTAAGAACAACCTTTCTGCACATTTGCCTTTGCTGGCCAACTAAAAGGTGTCTGTGTCTCTTAAAAGGAAATATGCTCGACGTCCCCCTAATTTGCATCGACTGTATGCTGCAAGAACATGGCAGCTGTGCTGTTTTGTAGCCATGTGGAACAAAGCTCTCGGTGCCACAGGGGTGTCACAGGGACAGTCGTCACACGTCGTTGTGTCACGATGGAAGATGGCAAATATGTCTGTTTTTTCAGAAACAGCCAAGCCTAGGAAACCTGGAAGTAGCAGTCACAAATCACTGGACATCAAACTGCAGCTGGATCTGCTGGTAGAAGCCTCAGGGACCAGAAGATAACAGAAGTGGGGACTTAGAGAATTCTCACATTCTCCTTATGCATTTTATTATCTTCTCAGTATACATAGAAAATGTTTACATACAGCTCCTATGAGAAGATTACGATCAATATTGTAGTTAATTTCCTGTTCTGGGGCTCTCACTCTCTTACACACTGCACGCTCTCTGATCATTTTATACCAAAGATAATGTTCCACTCGATGTGAAATTAATGTCATTTTAGTCAAGCTTAACCTCCACAGATGCCACACTACTCCACACATATTCTCACACACACACCCATGAATTTATCATGTCTTTAAGGTACGCCATATGAAAGGTGAGTCCTATAATATTTATCAAGCTACCATTAACTTGATTTATGCTGCAGATCATTTAAGGAGG
>JAODKN010000038.1:7624531-7671330 GCA_026774425.1 Petrocephalus zakoni
TAGGATAATATTGCGTGTAAATATTTCTGAGTGTTTTTTAGAAAAACATATATTCCCAATATACTCAATAGATGATTATTCTCACTATTTTGTGAAGAATAACTTAATGTTGATATTTAGAATAGTACAATGAGCACAAATTTAACGTTGAAGAAATTTTCGTTGGAAAGTCGCACAGAAGCCTTTCAGAAATGAAGAGTTCTCACATCGTTATTAACGGCACACAGATGCGGGCATTTCCGTCTGCCTCTGGGGCTTTTACGGTTTCCCCCATCTCGCACGTCGGAACGCAAACCCGAGACGCAGCGGCGTCGCTCCTCTGAGCGGTCAGGGGGAACACCAGAACTTCGAACCAACGGACAGGAGGCCGGATGACAGAGACCCAGGTGAAACATCTGCTGCTGTGGTTGGCGATTTACCTTGTAGACTTCCCCGTAGGTGCCTCCGCCAACTCGCAAAAGGATTTCGAAGTCATCTTGGGGGTTCCTGGTAGAGATATCCAGTGCGGCACGATTATGATAGTCCATCACTGCTGGGGCATGGCACTGACGCTCGCTTTTTGCTGCACACAGGGTTACATGTGCACCTTCCTGTCTCTCTTGCACCCAAGCACCCTCCCCTTCTGCTCAGTAACTCTCCCTCTCCTGCTGTGAGTGACTCATTTACATTAATGCTGTTTCCTGTTGGGTGTTCCTGTGTGAGGGCACGCGTACGCCATCTCTCATTTCTGGTACCTGTGTATGCAGTTGCAATATCCTCGGCCTTAATACGTGCGCATCTCCGTTTGCCTGCAAAAGCCAAGCAAACTGAATGAAGCTGCGCGGCTGTCCTACTTTCGGAGCCGCATCTTTAAAACGCGACTAACATCCTGTATTGCGACTCATACATGCAATCTTGTTGACGTAAAAAACAAATGCCTTTGAGAGGCCCCTTTGCAGCTGCTGCCTGTATCGCTTTGAAGTGTTTCCGAGTTTTTCGAGTGACCAACTTCATTAATATCATGCAGAGATGTGATATGAAATATAAGAATGTCGTGGGGCTGTGTCAAGTATTTTGTTGGTGATTCATTGAAGAAACAGAAATAATAACCAAGAGCTGGTGGCACCAACTATCAAGAAAATGTTATAAAAAAACTGAGGGGGGGGTTGTTGATGGGGTTGATTTAGTAGGCAGTGAACTACCTCTACTGTACTACTTATATTAAACACCAGGGGGTGCCACTTCACGTAACGGCCAATGCAAATGTCACCACAATGCCGGGTTACTTGCTCTGTGGCTACACACTTCCTGGTGACCCCCCGAAGGTCCAGATTCTGTGAGACCTTACAAAATTCAGTCCTTGAACCTGGCTGGGGGTGCTGTGTCTGTCGTGTGGTGCGGGAAGGTGTACCAGATTTTGGGGAGAGGCTTGCAGGGCCTGGTTGAAGCTCTGGTGGTGTGGCTAGTATTACACCATCTGCAACTCCTCTGGGCCAGTACAGAACTAAATGAACGGTCCCCACAACAACCACAACTGTTGCTTTCCCTACAATCTAGTTTGCTCTTCCATCTTCAATCCTTCAGAGCTCTGCTTCCACAGAGCTGCCACGGACTCCCTGGTGACGGACGCCCAGTGTTCTGCCTTTTTGAGCGCTGCCCAGCTAAGTCTTTGCCCCCAACATGACTGTTATGCCTACAGCTGGCCATCGTTTTTCCCAGTTCAAGGGTCAAGTATGGTTCTCACTGAGCCTTTGAAAAATTACGATAGAGATCATCCATCCCTCACCAAATGTGTATGCTGGGCAGTGAACTTTGCTTGTATTCTACTCTATCTTAACTCACAATGTGGAGCCATTTATATTAAAAAAGAGGGGGACACTTTGCATGATTGGAAATGCAAATGTCACCACAGTGCCAGGTTAACGGCTCTAGCACTAAACTCGCTTGGTTGTTTATATTACGTTAACCATATATCCAGTACAAGGCTGTAGAGTCTTGGCACCTAACATATAAAGCACACCAGATGGGATACCATGCAGTCGGTCACAGGATACACACTCTTAAATCATGTGTAATTTAGACTGACATGTTCAACTACAGACAATGCATACAGGGATAGGGAAAATGTGCGAACGCCACACATGCAAATTTAGGGGTGGGATCTAACTTGCAGCCAGTGCTAACCACTGTGCTGTCCTCGTTTCTCAGAATCCTTCTGCCCTAATTTTTCAGGAACTCAGCACTTGTCTAAAAATATGTTTGAATGATTGAACTACATCCCCACACACTGACCATCTTGTCTCACTATTTGCTCTAATTTTCCTGCCATTTTTTCTGGTGAGCGCATGCCAAGCAGATCAGACTAGACCCCTTTCTGAAGCTATGGTGCGAGACATAATTCCCTCAGTGTGTCCCGTGTCTTCCTCGGGGTCTTAGGCCAATGGGATATGCCCAGCACAGCTCCCTCAGGAGTCATCCAGGTAGCATCTGACTCCCCTTGGTCTGATTGAGCAGCACCTTTTTTTGCGGTTCTGGAACTGCTCTGTGTTGGAGTGTGAGTCCAGCACCCCGGTGGAGGGGCTTCATTTTGGCAGCTCATACTTGCCACCTTGTTCTCCCAGTCATTACCAATAGCTCTTGACCATGAGGACATGGGTGTATACTGAAAGGTGAGTCTTGTTTGACAATTTAGCTATAGCTTCACCACCACGGACCTCCTCAATGACCACAAAATTGCAGTCACTGAATCGATCAGCCTGTGCATCTTAGGTGAAGCACACAAATTTGTATGTATTGCTTAAGAAATCTTGCCTTTGTAAAAATTACAATGTTATTCTTGCACCTTGTAGTGTGACCAGACAATTATATTGAGATTTCGCGCTCTTCATTGTATATAGATAAATAATATTATTTTCACTCTATACTTCCAAAGACCGGTACCTTCGCAGTAAAACCCGGAAGTCATTCAGAACTTCCGACCCACGTGACATCTTTTTCCGGTCCGTCTGTTAATTCCTTCCTACCCGTCTTTCTCTGCTCGCTCGTGCACGTGTGGATTGCAGCCGAACCGAACGTCTTCAGTACCAGTACCGAGCTTATAAAACGCCAGTTTCAGGTCCGGGACAAGATGGCCTCATCTTTTGAACAAATGAGAGCCAATGTTGGGAAACTCTTGCGCGGGATCGATAGGTGCGTGACGTAATTCAGTGCACCAGACAGCGTTACTAACTATTTGCTTCTTTCCGCTCTACTCTCACTGTCCGAAATGCATGATTTGTTTGAAATCAGCATCCGAATTAAAGCGCAAGCTTGTTAAATTTGAATTATATTTTAACGTTTCACTATTTAAAAGGAGATGCGCTGTCGTATTGGTGTCTATATGGCTCCTGTCCACAGGATACCAGTCTGTGTCCCTCTCCGTTTCAACCTGTCTCTCTGATTATACGTTTTTATATTTCTCATGTTTTTAAGGTATAACCCAGAGAATCTGGCCACGCTTGAGCGCTACGTGGAAACGCAAGCAAAGGAAAACGCTTACGATTTGGAAGCCAACCTGGCTGTTCTGAAATTGTGAGTACAGCGTAGAGTGTTGAGGGGGGTGATCCTGGCGATTGCAGTGTTTTCCTGATTAGTACTAGCAGTACAGTGCACTTGTTATAAAAGTCAGTGATCTGTGTGCATATGCATGGCAGCATTTTATACATCCTTGGTGTACATATGTACCCAACATTTTTGTGTTGTCTAGGTACCAGTTCAACCCCGCCTACTTCCAGACCACTGTGACATCGCAGATTTTGCTCAAAGCCCTGACCAATCTGCCGCACACAGACTTCACATTGTGCAAGTGCATGATCGACCAGACACACGTATCCTTTTGTTCCATGTGCCAGTTCCATGCAAATCCCCAAACCTGTGTAAGGCAGGAACAAACACATACTTTTATTTTTATAAAGTGTTATTTAGAAAAGTATTTAAGTATTGTAGCATTATGACCAGACTGGTAAGTAAGTACTTACAGAATACTTTTGGTAATGGTAAGACACTTATAATGATGTATTTGGTTTAGGGCTGCAACTAATGACTATTTTTTTCTACTGATTAATGTGATTATCAGATATTGGTCGATTTCCTTCAAAATATCAAAGTTAATTTTAAGTTAATTTTATTTTGACACCAACAAAATGTTGTTGTCAAAACCACAAACCATCCAAACCTTGCACAGTGTGCAAACCTTTTTGTTTTGTGATAATTTGAACTACACCCTTAATTACATGGCAATATTGAATGAAAACATGTCACAGTGAATTGAAGCATTTTGGAAATCCAAAAAGTAATTTCAGTAAAATAATTAAAAAATGCATTGACGTAAAATAATAATGTTGACAGATTTTCAGCGTTTTTGTAATCGACTGTGTCGACTAATCGCGGCAGCCCTACATGTTTTTGTTTCTGGTTGACAATTTTCAAGTGCCTTGAATTTACTGTGAGGGATATTGGTAATTTTGGCAAGCCGTTATTATTAGCATGCAGATGGCAGCAGCGTTAGTGGGCTAAGGACTGCGTGTTCATTGAGAGTGCTAGTGATTCTGAAGCGCAGTTGTCACGGCGACGGCCATGGCAGCGTTAGTGGGCTGAGGACTGCGTCTTCATCGAGAGTGCTAGTGATTCTGAAGTGCAGTTGTCATGGCGACGGCAGCCGCTTTTCTTGACTACAGTGTCGCAGCAAGAGGAACGCCCGATAAGACAGATTCTTTATCTCGGCAATCTTCTGGAGACGTGCCACTTCCAGGCATTCTGGGTAAGCGTTGGCTGTTTTTGTCACCTTTTCTCACTATAAAGCAGAAGGGGGTGATTCCCGTCCAGAGAGTAAAAGTCCAGACTAAGGTTCTGTTTCAAATTCAAGCACTTTTTTTTTGGATAAACGCTTTTGTAAGGCCATCAATACATGCTGTGTCTGCTTTTGTTCTGTGTGATCATTAGATTAAATGTGTTCTCCTTAAATTTCTTTGGTCCTTCATACATTATCAAAGGCTGCTTACCATTTCACTAAACTTGGTTTTGACTTCTTCGTATGGACTGCTAAGCTCCTTCCCCAATGTGTTACAGTCCAGCCTGGAAGAGAACAGAGAGCTAATTGATGGAATTACGGGCTTTGAAGACTCCGTCAGAAAGTGTGAGTCCCTTATTGCGTAAATATGCACTTATATTTGTCTGGCTTCATATTCATCTACACTAAGGGAAGAATGTTTAATAGAAAATGCTGCATAAGGAGTCTAACATCTCCTTGTTTGTAGACTCAAAAATGAAAATACTGGTGTCTTTGGCTAATATCCCCAGCATTCACGTGATTCCTTCATATTCCATGATCACATTTCACAAGGTATATTTAATTGGCCAGCTGGTGTCCTGAATTATGCCAAAGTAAGTCGGTATGATTTTTACTGACTCACAGCTGGTCCGTAGTCATGTTCCACAGTGATTATAATGGAACTGCTGAGCTTTTATAGCATGAAAACTGCATGAAGTCAGGACATGTTGGCAGAATCATCATTTTCATGTAGAGATTATTACCTTAAAAAGGAGTACAAAGTTCAGCCGTACATTAAAATGTTTCTTCAAGCCCTTGGTGGGTTTGGGATGTACATATTAATGCAGAGTCGAGTTAGGCACATGGATGATGCACAGCTGCTCTCTGCAGAAAACAACCGCATGCGCTGTGCAACTGGGATGGTCTCTGGTTCTGTGAGTTAGGACCCGGTGGCATATTTGGTTTGGATAAATATACACTGATGCTGTGAATGGTAAAACGGGAATATTAATGCAGGTTGATGTCCTATGTAGTATTTTGTAAGTAATGCAGTCGCTGGGTATTTGCTCACAAAAATTAATATACTCAAGCTTCACTCCAGAAGCAGGTCTGCTGTGTATGTACTGGAGGACTTTTAAGAAGAGTTTGGAGGTTATGTTGTAGTCCTTGCTTACCTGCTCTTCCTGTTGTAGTCCTTGCTTACCTGCTCTTCCTGTTGTAGTCCTTGCTTACCTGCTCTTCCTACTCTCTACCATTTACTTACTTAAGTCTCTCTCTCCTCTTGTAGTCATTTGCCATGTGGTGGGGATCACGTATCAGAACATTGAACGTCGCCTGCTTGCAGAGATGCTTGGAGACCCCTTAGGTGAGACCTCCCAGTGTTGGTGCTAATAGCTTTATCAAATGACGGATTTGCTGCAGGCTGACGGGCACAAGTATAATTTTTTAAGCTTTGCACCGAACTGTTTACTTCCGGGGGTGGCCAGTCTTATCTGCAAAGGGCCGGTGTGTATGCAGGTTTTTGGGATAACCCTAAGGTCAGCTGTTCAAACCCAGGTGTGAGGACTCTTCAGCCAATCAGACCTCTAATTAGTGATCTAATTAGGGAGTAGGAGTGAAAACCAACATGTACAATGACCCTTTCTGGATAAGAATGGCCACCCCTGTTTTAAGTTTTGCATATAGTATGTTAAGCTGTCTTTATTTTTGTTTCTGAGTCCGGTCCTTGGAGACCCACAGACAGTCCACGTTTTAGCAAAAATGTGAACTGTGACAGGGAGTTCGGTGGGAGCAAAAGCATGGACCGGCTGTGGGTCCCCGAGCACTGGATTGGGAAGCACTGCTGTAGTGGTACCAGTCCTTATTAGTCTTTTCATTCACTTCGTGGACTTGTACAGACACTCAGGTGAAGCTGTGGATGAGTAAATACGGCTGGACCGAGAATGAGGATGGACAGATTTTCATCTTCAACCAGGAGGAGAGCATCAAGCCGAAAAACATTGTGGAAAAGATTGATTTCGAAAGTAGGTGTCTCCAGCTTCTTCTGCACCACGTGCACCGTGTGCAGCTTCTCGTTCTCTGCCTGTCAATGTTTGTCATTTGAAATTTGCTATGAAGGACCTGTCTCTGATTTCACAAGCGATACGCTTTGCCAAAAGTTCACCTACCCGCAAGACATCCTCCTCCCACTAGGCCTACACACCCCCTCCCCCCGGATATGTAAACTGTACTAAAGCAGTTCAAGCCAGTTTGTTACAGACCTTTGGTCATGCAGCCTGCTCTGAGGTGCTTGTAAGGATTATTGTTGCTCATATCCCCACACCCAGAGGTGGGTAGTCCAGGTCTACAGAGTAAAAATCCAGACCAGGATTTTGTTTCAACCAACCAGCATTAAGCGTCTCAGTCGCTCAGTTGAAAATTCTGGTTTGGATTTTCACTCTTTGGACGTGGATTACCCACCTAAATTAGATGCCAGCTGAATTTTAAGCCATCTGTCTGAACTTCAGAACTTCAGTCTTGCCTTGAGAATGTCAGTAATGTCAGACTTTGTTTCTCTACAGGCGTGTCAAGTATCATGGCCACCTCACAGTGACCCCCAGCTACACAAACGTGCAGGTGCATAAACACAGTGCAGGTTTTCTCAGAATTTTACCGTGTAATACATTTTATGTAACTGGTATTTGCAATAAACGGAATTGTTAAAACGGCTATACAGATCACTTGTTCATTTTAATAAAAAAACTATAGTTAGAAACAATTACAAACAATAGGTCCTGAAATATTACCAAGATTATTGAAATGTCATTATGAATAAAACCTAAAAGTTCTCTTCTACAGTAGTGTGATAACTTGAATTCCATGACACACTGACGATTTGCTTGTTTCATGTTTAATATGTTGTTTGTTAAGAAAAGCACACAAGAGATACTGTATGAAGGTTTTTAGGACCAAACTAACTGGATTGAAGATTTCTCCTGGACAAAAAAACCCGGCAAAAAATGAATGTGTCATGTCAGTATCTCTGCAACCCTTGTTTGGATAACATTAGGTCAGGATTCTCTCAGTCATGTGTAAATTGCTAGGGAAAACATGTACATTTATTGACCTTAAGCATGGAGGTACAGGAGTATGAATCACAGGTAGGCAGTAGTGTCTTGTTTTGTTAAAGAAAAACATTATGCTATTTTATCTTGCATTGCATCGGCATGTACAGATGTTAGCTGTTGATTACCGATAAAAGAACTTCGTTAAAGCTTATTGGTCATTTGGACATTCTCCAGCCAGAGCTAAAAATGTCTTCCTGTGCCTATGCAGGTAGGTGATCAGCGCGAAATCAAGTGAAATGGCACAGAAACTCTCTGAGAACATGTCCATGATCAGTATTAATGTCTCAAAAAAGCTGGATCGAACAGTTTGCCATGATAGGGAAGTTTTGACAAATCTGATTGCTGAGGCTGGTTCCTAGTCCAAAGATTGCTAAGGCTTTGTTCAATCCAGATAAATGTCAAGCAAGCCTAAACACTGTTTTGTGGCACCTACCCAAAACTTTTAGAATCACAACTTAGTCATATATTAAATGTGCCATTGGGACGTGCTGAACGTTTATAACTCCTCTCCAAAGACCCAAAGAACAAGAAATGGAGAAAAAAAACCCTAATTTTTATAACGTGAGCTGTGCCTGAAGTGTGATATGCTATCCAATGTCCTGAAAAGTTAATGTTAAATATTTTTGGGGATGTTTTTTTCCTTTTTATTCAGCAGTTAACCTAGGATCTGAATTTCAAATTACTTCTAAATCTCCAACATAAACTGAGGTAAAGAATGTACACACGAGTAATGTTTCTTCAACATTAAGTCAATTACTTCAACACATTGAATGGTTACGTTCCACATAGATGGTCCAATTTTATGTCGTTACATTTATTATATTAACCGACTGCCAACTACTTCCTCTGGTTAATGGTTAACTAGCCTTTTATGTAGGAATCGAATAGTTCATTGAAAAAGTTCTTTCTCAAAGCAGTTAGTGAATTCAAACTTGCTGTGACCAAAGGGCAAAACCACGGCGAGTTCTGACACGTCAGAACGCAGTTATTACCACGGACGTGGTATTTTAAAAAGGTGGCCCGCATAGTTCTCCCCCCCACAAACATGCCTGTTCTTGTAGGTACAGGTTGATGGACACTGGCCATGATCTGTCACTTCTTTCCTCCTGGATCATTATCTAACAACTCACCCACACAAAGTATTTTTTAAACTCCATCTAAAGGTAAAATGGTTCTTGGTGAAATGGATGTTTGATGATACTGACAAAATTCATATGATTGTCCATAATCTTTCAAACAAACCTTCTGTGATTTCCATTAGGAAGTGCAAGTGTACACCTTGTCCAGCACTTTCCCATGCTAACATGTGGTGCATGGTGGCGCAGTGGCTAGCTGTTGCCTCACACCTCTGGGTTCCATGTGTGTGGGTTTGCATGTTCTCCCCGTGTCATCAGGGGGTCTCCTCTGGGCACCCCAGGTTATTCCCACAGTCCAAAAACATGCTGAGGCTAATTGGAGTTACCAACTTGGTATGTGAGTGTGCCCTGTGAGTGTGCTCTGCGATGGGCTGCCCCCCCCCCCGTCCTGGGTTGTTCCTCACCTCATGCCTGTAGCTTCCAGGATAGGCTCTGGATCCCACGTTATCCTCCCCCGTACCCTGGCAGGATAAGCAGTTTTGAATAATGGATGGATGGGTTATACCAGGTAATCTATGTCAGCAGCCTCTTGGCCTTGCCACAGTCCTACGCAGATCTTCCCTTAGTGACCACTTTATTAGGGACACCTAAAGAGAACCAGGTTGCCACTTCTACCTTCTTGGAATTGACTGCTTTCTGCCAACCCTGTCAGTGTGTTGCATGCAGTGAGCTGTAGCCACATGGTTCACTGTCTGGAGGAACAGGAGAAGGCATCATTTAACTTTCTTCTGTGGCTCAGATGGCCAGGTTTTGTGACTGCATTGGCCTTGGATACAAGTAATGTCCCAATGACAGCCACACTACCGACAACCACACACTCTGCGGTAATCAGGGCTGGGCTAGGATTAAAAATTAGCCCTAGACTGTTTGTGATCCCCCATGATAAATTTTGTTTCCTCACATACCAAATGACCCACCGGGAAAATCCCCAGTCCAGCTCTGGTGGTTTTATGTGCGGCCGTACTTTTACGGTACTCAACAACTCTCCTATTAAGTGTCCGGAGTGTCCGTCGTTAAGCACAATCACATAGCTATGTCTAAGCCTGCAGCTGGACGGAAGGTATTGCTAAATTTTTTTTTTTTTTGCTGAAATGCGTTTTTGGTCCAAATGACCCCCATCTCTCTCGAATAGTGCATTATTATAAGGAACAGTGTTGATGCAGGGTGCGCTCAAATTCCAGTCTCCCACGCTTATTCTGTTCCCATCACCAATAACCCGAAATCCCTTAGCTGGGTGTCCGATACGTGTGCACGGCATTTGTACAGGTTATATAGAAACTTCGTGTTAAAACGTTAAAACATCTGAGCTGGAAGGACAGTAGGTCTTTTAGCGGAAGTAGTTTATTTCCTGTTTATATACTGAAAACAAATTCGCAAGAAATGTACGTGTCTACTACGTGCCTACTTAATTTCCCTGACATTCGGCACTGAATATGTTTGTACGTCTAACTTAATGCCTTTTATAGAAATGTTAGTCATCTCTCCTGGAATTATTTGTGGGAACGGATACTGTAACCACAAGGATATAGGTAGTATTTTGATATGGTGGCAACATCGTATCTAAATGTATGTGCGAACCAACTGTTAAAAAATAAGCGAAAAAACTTTATTGCAAGACTTATATTATTATGGTAATATTTCGTAATCCAGGTGCGCTCCTCTCTCGAGTGGGCGTGGCCTCTCGCACAGGTATTGGGTTTCTGCGAATTTACTAAACAAGTTTATGAAGAAAAGTATTTATTGTTAAATCGGTACTGAACGTCTTGGATTTTGGGAGTGTTTTATCGTGCGAAGTAACTTCTATATTGTACTTTTTAACACCATTTCCTTCTTATTATATATCTGATTTAAATCTTTCGCTAGAACCCGTCTTCCGCGTAAGAGATAAGAGCAGGGCGAAGCCGGGTTCACCATGTCCGACAAGGCTAAGAGCAGACCTGCGGCCAAGGCCGGCGCTCCTGCCCCGGTGCCCCGCCAGCCCCTCGGCAGCCTCGCCGCTCCGGCCCCTCCGCTCTCCTCTAACCCGAATAATCGTGACGATGGATTGTTCGTGGATAGCGCGTTCCCTCTTGGCAACATGCAGCCACAGGCGAATACCGTGTGGAAGCGACCGAAGGTAAATAAGGGCAATTATTCACAACATTTGAATGTTGATTTTTAATTCTGCGAACTTATTGTAGTCATAATACTCGGTAATCAATTAATTAAACACGATCAATGGTTTGCGTATTTGCAGACTTACCTAGAAGTACTCCCTATGGGGTGCTAGTGTTCTGTAACATTAAACTCAACAGTGCTGACTGTTAAGTTGTTGCCATGAAAATTAAGTAACACTAGATTGAATGCAAAAGAGTGCATTTTGTAAATACACTGTATTTGTCATCGGCCTTTCCATGACAACTAAAGATTTATCACTTATGTCATATTTAAAAAAGCTGTAGTAAAGATTATATTTAAATTGTAGATAGATGAATCTGTCTGGCATAATATAACGTGAATCAATGTCTAGCTAAATAAATCAAGGTCCGCAAGCAACAATGTTCATCAATTCATCAGTTTGCAGTTCGATTCATTTAAACCATGCAGCTTGCAGGCTAATGTCAGTGCGGCTCCCTGCAGGCATAACTGTCGCAGTTAGCAGTTGTATGTGACTGTGATGTGTAAGCCAGCCCTGTCTGCTGCTAGGATATCTGTCCGTCACCGCAGTTCATCGTGGGAGGAGCCACGCGCATGGACGTGTGCCAGGGATGCTTGAGTAAGTGAGTCACAGGTTCTAATCCATTTACACCAGCAGTAGAGATTTTTGAAGTGGTGGGGTTAGGGTTAGGGTTAGGAACCGAGCAGTAAATAAATGGTCTCAACTTTTTAGCTTATACAGCCATGATCAAGATCAGTTTAAATTAAGTACCTTTCTGATAGGTATGAAATCAGCAAAATAGCTTTCCTGAAGCCTTGGACATCAAATTTGTCAAAACTGTAGCAATGCCTTTCCCAAGACCTCTCTGAAGATGCCTGTTATTCAACAATCTTTTGATAAAGAAGGATTGTTTAAAGAAATGTAAATGTTGTGTAAAGAAATGTTTGTGTTACACCCATGATGGATCTATAATGTAATAATGGGGATGCAAGCCATCTGTTTGGACTTGATTGTTTATTTATTTGTTTGTTTGTTTATTTATTAATAAATTAAGGCTTAAATTAAGTGATTGCTGGCCTCCATGACTCTTTGGTGATGAAAGACTGAAATGTTAAAAAGGGGACGTGTTACCAAGAAAATTGTTGCTGTATTAACACTTTGAGCTTGTTTTCTGAAGCTTGTGGACTGTTTCTTGCAGATAAGTAAGGCAGTGGTCTATAAGAGGGGCCTCTGCAGCATTACGAAATGTGCATCTGCTGCTGGAGCGCCCAAATGACATTTCTGTTCTCTTCCTCAGGTGACTGCTGGTTCCTGTCGGCAGTGACTTCTCTTTCCCTGCATCGCCCCCTACTGGAGCGTGTGGTGCCCGCAGGGCAGAGCTTCCAGGAAGGTTACACCGGCAGCTTTGTCTTCCAGGTCGGCTAATCCTCCAGCGTGCCCAAACCTGCAATGGATTAAAGTGAATTCTGATCTTTTTAATAGGAACTTTAATAGGAACATACCGGATCATGACATCACTGCCTGGCACTTATTTTGGGAAGCACGGGACATGAGGCAGGGCTCATCCCACACAAGACACCAGTTCATCTCAAGGCACATAAACACATATAAAGTCACTCTAAGGGCAATTTAGAGAAGCCAATCTGCTTTAATCACATATATTTGGACTGTGGGAGGTAACTGTCACTTACAAATACCAGTGAACATGGAGAGAAAAGCCTAGATCTATATAAACGGGACTCGCCACCAATCAAAACTAATAACCCTGTGCTGACAACTGATCCATGCTTCCACTTCTATACATTATAATGATGATCTTGAAGACTTTGCTTTTTCCTTGATTCAGTCATTGATCCCACCAGCTACCGCCAGATCTAATAGTCAGCCATCACTGGGAATAATCTCCCAGTTCATTTGTGAGGTTTAACACTAAAAGTGGCGATTAGGTGAAATACTTTGAAAGTCATACTTGGTATAAATCATTGGATGAAAATAAGACATTTGATTGCTTCCTGTTGGATGGAATCCAATAGTGATGTACAGTATGCAATTACTCCTTTAAATTTCTCATGGTATTCATTAATCATACCACTTTCCTGCTGAGGGTTGTACTGGCAGCGTGCCAAGCAGGTCAGACCAGACATTCCTTACTAACTAGAGGCCATGCACTCTAGCTCGGTCTGGGGGATCCTAGGCCAAGATATTTCCCAGCCATCTGGGAAATACAGTCCCTCCAGCATGTGCTGGGTCTGCTCCGGGGTTGTCAGCCTGCTGGATCTTGGCCGGATAATTTGCCTTGGCAGCCAGCCAGGTGGCATCCTTATAAAATGGCCAAGCCACTTCAGCTGGCTCGTCTTGCTCTCCAGCAGCAGATCAGAATGACGGCTCTATCTCAAAGTCCCTCTCTTGTTTCCAAGGTCCTTACCCTGTTCTGGAGAGTAAGCCTGGAAACCCTGCTGAGAAACCCCATTTTGCCCCCATGTACTTGCAGCCGTGTTCTTTTAGTTATTCCTCAGAGTTCACCATCATAGGTAAGGATAGGGGCATAGATTGATTGGTGAATAACATGCTTGTTCTGATTATTTAGCTCCACCATGACTGCCGTAGGTGATGCCATTCTGGCCATTGGGACCTTTCAGCTGTCTTAGATGACCTCTGAGCAAGCCTTGCCCTGAAGGTCTCCTCCTTTTACTTGAGGGCCTTCATCACCACTGGTGACCACCAGTGGGTCCTTGGGTTACCGCCATGACAGTGTTGGAGTGATTTTGGCCTTGAACTTGGTCCGTTCATTTTTATGGAGGTGCCACTTGAATTTATCTACACAGAAGCTTCGGCCAGATGTTCCCAACAATTACTGCAACAATTAAAACTGCTTGTCCGAGTCTTCTTGAGGCATCCAGCCTCTCTTAATATGTCAAAACCACCTGACCACCAGCTCTTGGGTTTAGATCTGAGAGGCCATTCTTCCCAGTCATGTTCCATTAAGCATCGCCACCATTCCCCATGTGACCCCACCATTCCCCATGTGACCCCACCATTCCCCATGTCCCCGGTAGAAGTCCATAGGAGCGTCTCTTTGGAGTATGTCAAGTACCTTTATTCCATTCGGGCTACTCTGCTTGCTTTGGTACCTTTCATCAGGGTCTTTATTGGATCATATGTCTGGCTTCACCCCATGGACCTGTTAACCAAGGGAGGTTTTACCAGATGGCATGACTCTATGACAGAGCTCCAGATGACATAGCTCTGGATCATTAATGCATGAACCCCCTATCAGAGGAGTTAAACACATTTTCATACAATGACATCTAAATTTCCCTGAATGATTGCTAGTCTGTAATGACTAACGACAATCAGCTCAGCTTCCTGTTAACCTCCTTCTGTCTGCAGTTCTGGCAGTATGGAGAATGGAAGGAAGTAAAGATTGATGACTTCCTGCCAACATGTGACGGTCAGCTTGTTTATCTTCATTCGTCTGTGAAAGAGGAGTTTTGGAGTTCACTTCTGGAGAAGGCATATGCCAAGTCAGTGCGTTTCATTTGTGCTTGAACCCCACCAATGCTATCAGTGATTATTTTAACATGGTCGTTTTCTCACACTGGGAAAAATATGCAATATTTAACGATAGTGTCATTAGCTTGTTAAAATGTGATGCATTGCTGACATCTAAAACATCCAATAGAAACTGTTGGCTAGATATTATAAAACAACGTTGATCACGTTAATACGGACACTCATCGTTATTTTTTTCTTCTTCTCATTATCCCAAGATTATGACTTATTTTTATGATTTATTATTTTTTGATGTCGCTGTAATTGCCTGCCTCACTGCGCACACCACAGCATCAGCATAAATGAACACCATATTTTAACCCAATAATGAAGGGTAATAATCAATCACACTTAAAATGTATTGTTCCTGTCCATTACTTCCATTAACTGTCTACTGAGTAGTGATCATTACCTAGAAGTCTGTAATTATGTCCTCTCGATTCCAAATCAAAACTTAGACTTCTTTAACAGCTCAACATTGTCTCATTGTAATGTTCCTGTTTATTATAAGATAAATTCAAAGCTGTGATTTTAGTTGTGCTCTTTTGGTCAAGTCACAAGCATTAATACAATCATTATCTAGCGCTAACAGACATACTGCCATTTTTGCTCGTCATAGTCCATGATAAAGTGAAATGTAATATGTTGGTGTATGATGATGTACAACCAACTACGCTATAAAAACGATCATGAGAGCAAGGAGGGAAGTAATAAATTAATCATGGTCGCCTTGGCATGACCGTGGTTGTACTTACGACTTCAGCCTTCCATACTCATATTTTTTTATCCTTTGTGAAGTCGAAATTTTTAACAACATTTTGTACATTCTACTTCAAATATCTCCCTCATTCTGGTGCCGGACATTTATCTGTAAGTGTGCGGATTGGTCAAAAATGAATTTTTTCAATACCGTAGTACTTTTTTCATTACCGTAGAACTTGCGAATGGTTGCTAAGTAAGAAGGGGGTGTTGTCCAGTTTTATATGTCATATTTGACCTCGCTTTTTGAGATGCAGATCCATGCATCAGCAGATGTTCCAAGAACAGTTATGAGTATTGTCTAAGTTATAATTCATTCCTCCTTATTAATGCTTCATTGTTCTGCCTTCATTGGCCAGGTTGAAGGGGGGCTACCAGGCCTTAAACATGGGCTTTCCCCACGAGGCCATGGTGGACATGACCGGGGGCGTGACAGAGGTGCTCAGTGTGGCGTCACTGCCTCACGACGGTGGATACTTTCTCGAAGGCCTTCTGAAGAGAGGAGCACTCATTAATTGTGCCAGCACGCAGGTGTGTGTGTGTGTATGTGTGTGTGTGTGTGGGTCAGGAATACTGACCTAATGATGCCCTTTTTCCTGCACTACCTCAAGCTTTAGCCAAAGAAAAATCCCCCTGCCCTTTTAGGTCGACCTCTGTTTCTCGAAAAGCAATGTTTTTAGTGCAGCATAAATCCCGACCTAGTCTGCAAGGCCCCCGAGACAGTCCACATTTTTGCTCCCTCCCAGCACTCGACATGCCTGAACCAAATAATCAAGTATGCCAAATACCTGGAACTGGTGTGTTGGGAGCTGGGGGAGAACAAAAACGTGGACTGTCTCGGGGTCCCTGAGGACCGAGTTCAGAAACACTGGTGGACAAACAGACTATGGATCTGCATACTTAATGTTCGTCTGTACAAACAGGGTCCACTGGAGCAGAAGAACAAGTTTGGAATCATGTTCAGACATGCCTACTCCATAACAGCAGTGGAGAAGGTGATACTTTGGTCTAGCCACTCGTCAGTACCAGAGATGGAAATGTCTGGCCCGGAAAGTGAAAATCCAGACCAAAATTTTGTTCCAGCCGACAGGTTGCGTACTCTGTGACTCTTTATACTCAGCTGTTTGGCTGAAACAAAATCTTGGTCAGGATTCTTACTTTCTGGACCTGAAATTTCCACCGCTGATCAGTACCTAGCACCATTTCTACATTACATTCATACAGCTTGCCTACATGATTCAGAAGAGCATAAATGCCCTCCCTTTGACTCTCCCAGGTCCAGACGCGTACTGGGGTGGTCGAGCTGGTCCGAGTGTATAACCCGTGGGGGAACACAGAATGGGAGGGACCTTGGAGCGACAAAAATGGGTGTGTCATGCTTTCGCTACCTGTGATGTTCTCAATCATGGTGAACCCTAACCCTAACCTCCAAATGAAACTGGTATTCAGCCTTTAACTGGGGCTATGACTGTACAAGGAAGCAGTGCTATAATCCTAAACTTCCTTTGCAGGTCAGAGTGGAACCAAGTCAGCAAAGCGGAACAGGAGCGCGTCGCTAGAATGCAAGCCGAGGACGGGGAATTTTGGTCTGTTGCCTGTGAATTGCTGCTATTTGCATATTTCTGGGTATTTCGATCGCTATCTTACCCTGAACTTGTTACTTTTTCCCGCCCTCCTGCTGTCACCAGGATGACGCTGTCAGATTTCTGCCTGAATTTTGATGAGATTGAGGTGTGCCACCTGACTGAGGCTACGCTCGGTGGCCTGGAGAGGGTCAAGCCCTGGCAGTGCACCCTGCACCAGGGAAGCTGGGTGGCCAGCCTGACTGCTGGGGGTCCCCCTGGAGGGGGTAAGACAATTTTGGTGCAGGTTGTTAATAATATGGTCACTAATACCTGTTTAACATTTATTTGTGGTAGTGGAGTGGGATTTCTTGCTAGGATTTGCATGCAGCCTTTGGACAAAGATGTGTCTAGTCATGTCTCACTCAATGACAAACTATAATCTGACTACCTCAGCATCCCTTAGACCAGAGTTTCCCAACCTAATCCTTGTGGAGAGTCTTTGCTCCTTCCCAGGTGCAAAGAAGTGAGTGTAGTGTAAACACAGTACACATAGTGCAAAGAAGTGAGTATAGTGCAAGCACAGTACACAAAATATCTGGGAAAAAAATAGTTTATTGTGATACCTACAGGTCATGTCAGATCAGGCTGGGGAGCATCTGTTTCCCCCCTACCACACATCAAAACACCTTGGCATCCCAGTTGACAACCCCCCCAGGCTGACATGCAGACCAGAAGTGACCGTCTGTCCGGCTGCAGCCAAGTGTTACATGGGCATCCCCTTGGCCTGGTCCAGCCTCTTAGGTCCTTAGCAATGAGGATCCTGAGAGCTGGATCACCCTCAGGGATATGCACCACATGGCCACAGACTGATGCATCAGAAGCCGTCTCTCATTTACACGTTATTCTTGCAAAATATTTCTTTTCATTTGGTATTGTGAATTGTTGAAACATTCTTGTTCCATAGGCATGACATATGCTGCATATGTTTCCATCTTCTAGAAGATTTTTACACTATTGACAATTTTCGCGATGGTTGATGAGTCAGTGGTTTCTTGGTATTTCATCTGGCTCGTATTTCCGCACAGACAAGCGGGCAGTTCGACAAACAATTGACTGATAGCCAGTGTCTGCTATCAGCCGTTGTCGTTTGTTGCTCGACCAAACGGAATGTGCAGAAGGTGTGATAGCAAGCTTAGCTACAGACAGATGTCTATCGCGTTCTTAAAATGGTGGCATCTCATCCTGTGGTCCATCCATTCATGCGTTTATTTCTCATGGCATCGCAGCAAGCCTAGAGCCTGTCCGAGGAAACAGATAGCAGAAGGCAGGCTGCGCCTTGAATGGGATGCAGGTCACGGAACACAAACGCACGCTAACGATGCCAATCCACCTAAACTGTGTGTGCTTCTACAGTCAGATTCTGGCAGAACCCTCAGTTACACTTGACCCTACAAGAAGAGGATGAAGACCCAAGAGACCCTGAGCTGACGTGCACCTTCCTGGTGGCTCTGATGCAAAAGACCAAGAGACGTACTGAGACACAGTTGGCCGTCAATCTGCACATATACCAGGTAATTTTTTTGGTTTGGCTTACAGTTTGGCTTACAGACATATCTAGGGACAGGAATCACTCACATCATATCTGTGGGCGGGGCCTTTTGAGCTTCTAGCAGAAATGATGCACGCAATAACTAAATCTGAACACAAGTGGTCAGCTGGGCGCCTTGGAGACGCATGATAGACGTAGGTGTAAATGGTAACGGGTTTCGGCTGTTTGCTTACGATCTGATCGCCCCAAGACACATTTTAAAACCAAGTGTAATCAGGGCCTATGTGCACACTAGGTTGTTCCCTGCCTTGTGCCCCCCCCACTACTCTGAATTTAACAAGCACTTTTACAGAAAATGAATGGTTATAAAAAAAATGGACAGGGATTTGTTCTGTCCATCTAGTTCTGTTTGTATCTCTGTTCACTACTTAATACAGAGGAGTTGGTGTGCTGATGCTGTGTGTGTTTGTCTGCCACACAGGCACGCCCCGGTCAGACGTACTTATCCCAGCTGGACCTGAGTATGCTCAAGCCCTTGCTGTGCTTGGACAGCTACAGCCCGCGGAGGGAGGTGGTGGTGCGTGGTCGGCTGCCCCCCGGGTATTACATCATCGTCCCCTCTACCTGGGAAGCTGGTCAGGAGGGCGAGTTCATCCTCCGCGTCTTGACGGAGAAAGGCAACATGGCGAAGTGAGTGGCGATACCGCAATGACATCTATCGCAACGTTACGCAAAAATGACACGGAAGGGCAAACAGGTCTATTTTTGCCAATATTAATTCAGCTTTCGGTTTGTCCATAAATTTTACCATTATGCCATATTTTATTTGTCATTGATATATTAAGTAAGAGTGAAAAATGAAGGTTGCTGGAAAATAAAGAATATTCACAGCAGCACAATTTGAAATTGTCGAAACTATTCAATGTTAACAGCATTTACTTCTTAGTAGTAGAATATAATGTCGGAAAGCACAAAAATCTGTATTATGAATGGCACAGTTTAAAGTCTTCATGCTGAAATATGGTTCATTTAGTGGTTTATTTTATTATTAAGTCATTCTGTGTAGTTTTCTAAGAGCATGGAACGGTCAATAGAGTTTGAGAGTCAGAAATCAGAATATTGGCACAACTGGGCACAAGTTTCAGGTGTCACCCCCACCTAATCAATAACAGTTAATTTTCACAATTGATTTGTAAGTGATAGATGATGATTAGCAAATGGGGAGGGAAGATCTTGTAGGTGTGGTAGATCATTTTTCTCCATCTCTGCAGACCATCTCAGAAACCCAGCACGGATGTCAACGCCCCCATGCAGGTAAACTGCCGCAGCTCTTATTGGTTCCTGACACTTGCCAGGATTTTATTGGACACTGAGAACCACCTGACTGACCAACATCAGTCCAGGTGGCTTGCTATACTGAATATTGTCCTAATGGTGACCCCTATCTGTGTGTGACTATGACTCCTGCAGATGCAGACAGTCGCTCCCACCCAATCAGTCCTTTCCTCTGTCGCAGATGTCCAGCGGATTTTCAACAAACACTGCTGCAATGTAAGTCTCTAGAATATCACAGCCACTGCCAAGTAGTTTGCCTGTAGTATATCACTGTAAGGTACAAACATTGCCGCACTCTTCCTGTATATCACAGTGAGGTACAGACACTGTTATGCTGTCTTCCTCTTAACACACCTGCAACCAATTTTATTAGACAATGGCTTTGTACTCATGTCTTAGCAAGTCACCTCATCTATAATAGCGAGTGAAACTCGTTTTGTGGGCTTCATGGTTCCTCATCTCGAGGGTGCCAATAAAATCTGCCATGTTCCACACACCATCTCCCATGTCCCGTGGGTCTGAATGTGGATCAGAAAATCTGGGGGCCTCTTTTGTCAAAGTTGCATATGCACAAAAAGTTTGCACACACAACATTTTAAGGAACATTCCAGATATATGAAACACAACATATATCAAACAAGGAAATGCTTTTTTTCCCATATTTTTACGGAAATTCAGATGGTGGTGAACACAACATTTTGGACAAATCGGGAAGAGGTGACACCCATTGTAAAATGGAGATCTACAAGTAAACCTGTGAATTTACCGTTCGCATACCATTAACCTGCGCCCTCATGTGGAATAGTGAATTTAAAAATGTCAACTGGGGTGCGTTTTATTTATTATTTTATCAATTTATATTATTCAACTGAGATTCAGTTTATTTGCGTAAGCCATGTATTTGCCTTAGAATTTAATTTGCTATTTTATACACTTTGTCTCATGACCTTGAAAATATCTGTAATGGCATAATGCCATTCTTGCTAGTGACTACGTAAAAAGAAAGATTAGAAGGGAACAAGTTTTCATGGGCCACCAAGATTATTTTGACCGTTTGACTGTCTTTGTTTTGCATTAAATGTATGTTTCCCTAAACTGCGGGTGAGCAGTCAAATGTAAAATCTACTTTTTGCATAGATTGCGGGTTTTCCTAATGTAAACGACTGCACTGGCATTGTGATATGAGCACATCAAATCAAAGTTTATTTATAAAATGAACAACAGTACAGCTACAGCAGTGGATGTAGACATTGAAATGAGTGCTAATTAAGCTACTTTTGTCTATTGAAAGCCTTTTCATTCTATTAATTTGAATAGAGTAGCTTGATGGTCTAGGTCAACTTTACTTGTTAATTTTTAGTTTAATGTACCGGATCTTCATCTCCCATTTTGCTCTGGTACAACACGCATAATAAGGCATTCCCGATTATAATAATGACACTTGATCTCCATGTACCCCATACACCAGTTTTGATAAATCTGAACTTTTTTGTGCGTATGCATTTTTTTCTCTTCATGCGTACGCATTTTTTCCACGATGAAATTTACGCAAAGTTTGATAAATGAGCCCCAGCCTTTTACACATATCTAGGTTATCACCGAGGTAGCAGTGATCCCTAGAGATACAATTTTTGTTTTACAGTGCTGTTCTCTCTCTCCTACCCAGAGGGAGCAATGCCGTGCCGCGGACCTGTTCAACATCCTGAAAGAAGCCATAAGCACAGGAGGTCCTTATGAATTAGTTGGTCCAGTTCCTTAATAGAAAGATAAATATAACTATTAAAAATTAATGTTTCTGCCTTTATATATCTCTAAGATTAGGGTGGGAGAAGGAATGGTGCAAACTAATTTTAGAAAGAAGTCTTGTAAGTTTTTACACGTTTTGATCATGTTGGCTTATGCTTATGAGTGTGGTTTATTAATGATGATGCTTTATATTTTATTTTCATCCTGAAACCATGACAGCACTGGCAGGGAGTGAGAAGGGATTATGTCTGGAGCATTGCAGGAGTTTTGTAGCCCTGATGGACGTATCCTACTTCTAGAGAAAGGTTTGTTTTCTGTCACGTATTTGATGTTTAATTGGACTTGCTTTGCCAAGAACTGCTGACTGTCGTCCTCTGAAGAACTGGAGAATTTTCCTAAATGACAGTTGCAGAGCAAAGGATTGGGAGCATTGGACTGGCTACAGTTTCAGACCCTATGGGAAGTTTTCAGGAAGTGGACAGTAAGAAAGCTTTTATCTCAGCGGGTTTGACGGCTAAATTGTTTTGTTGTTCTGTGTGGTCAGTGACTGGTTGTGTGGCTTTGGGTAAACTAAAGTTTGTGACCATGATGCAATTTGAAATTCATAACAACCTTGCATACTTGCACTATATTCTGTCAGTGTTGATGTTCAATATCGAATGACAAAATAGCCACATGTATTGGTTGTAATACCCTTGGCCTGATATGTTGATCTGGTTTCAGGATATTTTTGTGCTGTTTGACAAGAACAAATCACAGTCACTGGAATACTCTGAGATATTACCCGCTCTGACAGCTGCAGGTACTACATACGGACACTCCAACCACAATAGCCAGTAACTTTCGGCTTGTATTATTCTTTGTGTTCATTAAATGGTGTGTCCGTTCCTCTGTGATGTCATTTAGGCCTGCAGGTGGATGAGTTCCTAATCCAGCTGATTGGTCTGCGCTACACAGACTCTGACATGACAGTCAGCTACCCAGGATTCCTGAGTCTGCTCCTCAAACTAAACACCATGATCCGTAAGAGACTAATGTGTGGTGGGCATGTGGTACATGAATCGTATGAGTACAGACTGGTCCTTCTCAAGATAGTTTGGAACATATGTGTATTGTGTGGTGCTTAAATGCTTATATGGAGGCGCTGTGTTAGGGCCTATCATCAGAAAGTCAGTGGTTCAAATTCTGGGCTCAGACTGATGTCATCGTCGAGTCCTTCAGCAAGGCTCCAATTACTTCAGGGACTGATGTAAAATGTAATGTAACAGGTCTGAATAGTCGCTCTACATACTGTGCCCATCTGTCTTTCATTATAGAAAAATTTCACAGCTTTGACCAAATGGGAATGGGAGCCATCTCTCTGAACTACAGACAGGTAAGGCAGGAAACTGCTACAGTGCATTTGGTTATAGTATCAGTATTATGCCCCCTTGTGGCATCTCACCATATATAAAGAAAGATCAAAATGTAATGTATAGAAATAAAAGACTGAATTTAGTATTTAGGAAATCTAAATAATAGTATTTAGATTTATTAGTCTTTAGTCATTTATTATTACTTACTATTGTTTATACATTATGTTATTATTCATTATTATTTACAGTACTGTGCAAAAGTTTTAGGCAGTCAAAGCTATTTATCTGGGTAGTAAATATATATTCGCGCCAGAGAAAAACACTCTTTAACACTAGAGCATATGCAAATTAAGAGTAACACAATAAAAACTAACAGGAATATCTTCCGTCCTCCCAAAAGTCACTGGCACCTTGCTGGATCGCTAGATGAACTTCTGGACCCAAACCTCTCCTCAGGGGCACCTCAGCCATTCCATGCATTCATTAAATTTCACCACCAGCTCAGTTAATTAATTAAGTTCATTACTTAATAACTGGATGAGGTATTGATTACCCTAAATTCCAGCAGGCTAGGGACAAAAATATGAGGGTATATTGGATGCTGCAAATACTGGGGTGACTTTAGGAGAGGTTTTGAAATGGTTAAGCTGACATACTTTGACAAAAAAAATTATAGTTTCATAGTATCATTTTCTTTGACTGCCTAAGACTTTGGCGCAGTACCTCTTAATTTATTTGTTTATTTCTCAGAATGTGTTGTATTTTTGTATTTTTCCTGCAGTGGCTTTACCAGACGATGTATAACTGAGCTCCCTTGTCACACCACTGCTCATGTATCCATCAGGGAACATCAATCTGTGGTCACTCTAAGTTTACATAATTGTTAACAGGAACTCCACTGGTGTATCATTACTGCTTTGCATCAGTTACTTTCTTAGTAAATGTTATGAAACTAAATGAACAACTCTCGTGCTTACTGATGCTCACTTTAAAGAATAGTGCATCAATGAGCTCTGTACTTTCAGTTACAGGAATAATCTTTTCCATGCTTCTGTTGCTCAGCAAGTAGAGCGTTGTGCTAACAAAGGAAAGGTCGTGGGTTCAAATCCCAGGAAGCTCACATAAACTGTAACCTATCCTTTCATTGTACTGTAAGTTGCTTTGGATAAACGTGTCAGATGGCATTAACCTTTTATATAAAAATCTCAGGGGCTTTTCTACTATAGTGCCTGCTCATTGTCATATTATCACTAATTATCATATCTACATCAGAGTTAGTTTTGAAATTATTAATGCAGTGATTGTCTAAGCTCCTGGAGTGTTTAAGCTGCTGGCCGTGTCCTGCAGCCAGGGCTATATCTTTCACTAAGTGGGACATCTAAGACACTAAGGTTTCCTGTGTCCTACAGCTGAAAGATGTCTCTACTCCAGGTGGCTCCTACCTCTGGTGTGATTCACCAGGGTAAGGCTATGTGGATCTGAGATATTAAGCTGCAGATAGAACACTGTTGCTTGTATCCACATGGAGAGCCATATATTTCTTGTACTGCTCATTCAGGGTGAGCCTAGAGCCTATCCCTGGAAGCAGAGGGCACAAGCCAGGCGCCACCCTGGATAGGATGACACACACTATGGCCAGTTCTATAAACACCAGTTCATCTAAATCATACATCTTGGGACCTTGGGTGTAAACCTGTACACACTCCAGAAAAACATGCAATGTCTTGTTCGTGAGCTTGCACTGCTAGTTACTTAACCATGCTGACTAAGCAAAAAACTTTGCAAAACAGTCCCAACTGAACTTGTTTAATTGCAAATTATATTTAAATTATATAATTATTATTAATTATATTGTAGTGTTTTGGTACTACTAACAACATTATCTGTTGATTAGCAGACAAGTTAAGTGGGCTGCATAATAATTTGGAGCTAGACTTTATATAAAGATTTTATTTACTCATGAATTATTAATTTTAGGCTCCGTGCCCCCCTCAGGCCTGACCAGGATAAGAGCTTGGAAGTTGGATGGACAGATATTAATAATTTCATTCAAAATGTTGTTTAATATTTCTCATTGTCATTATTGAATTATCTGACTGTTATATTGAACTCCTGATTTTAGAAGGCAGTTTTAAATAAATCAGGCAATACGTATGTAATTATGCACTACTACAATGTGATTTTACATTAATATTCATTTAGCATTAATTAGTATGCATATTCATATAAATAGTGGTATGATCTGTTTCTCTGAACAAAGCCCTGTAATGCAATTTCTCATTCCTGATCCTGAAGAACCCTCAATTTGTTTCATATAAGCTTTAATTCAGTCTACCAATCGCGTTAGTTTCCTTAAACACGTATCATCTAATTAAACTTCTTAACAACAAGTTGCATTGAATCTCCGAAAGTTAGCCTTATTTTGGTTGTCATGTATCAGCCGTATCATTAAATGTGCAACGTATGTTCTTTATTATGTTCTATACATGTTCAATAAAACTATGTCTTGCTGGTTTTGGCAGATGACATAGGTGTGTCAGTATTTTTTTATTAAACATAGAAAGCGGTATGCAAACTACATCCACAGAGAACCAAAAACCAAGCAACTCTTTGCTTGTGATATCTTTCTACAACGTGGAATTTGAACCATGTAACAGAGTAAAGGAATCTGGATGTGTATGCACAGTTTGGAATATATAGTTTACAGTTCCAGATATTAATCATTTAATGAATCAGCCTTATGCATCGTGGAAATCACATTTTACTGTTCCTTACAAATTCATTTGCCAAACTATGTTCAAGCATCATATATTGACATTTTCGCAGTAGGTGGAATTTCTACATAGTTTCAAACAATCGAAACGGCCAAAACAAAAACAAACAAACAAACAATGAACAACGACATTCATCAGACATACATCCCAAACATAAAATCGTATCTAAAAGGGAAGAGTCGACATACTTCATGTATACAGAATGCGGGCGCTGATGGTAATCGACCCGGACAATTGGTAGAACATGACCTACTTTATTCAAAGTCCGAACTGTGTCAGGCAGGATGGAGCTGGAACGCTGATAATAAAGCGGTTTAGATTTTAAATGCATCACGGAAGTTGAACACAATTATATCAGGGCAACACCCAAGAGCTGCTATGTAAGGCATATACGGACGCTGGCCAGCGTTCGATTCCTCAACTTCAGCGTTAATAAAAAGGGACAACCTCGAGCAGGGCGAGCGTGTCGGCAGGGCTAAATTGTACATTATTCATTATTCACCGCATCCTTATGTATATTTAATACAAACGGCCCTTCGACGTCCCACATTGTGATTAAACACGCTTCCGTCGCCCATTCGCCGGTCGCGCACTAAGTGTGCCGGCTTCTTTGTACACGGGGCCGTCCCGCCGCCTATAGCCCCCGATCGTGGGCATACCGGGGTAGACATCTTAAAGCACAAGGCGTTTAAAAGCCCGGGGGCTCATTAAAGATACACTACAATGCGATGGCTACATCTGGGATTCGCGGTGTATCGGTGTAGCTTGGAATAGTATTTAGCGTCATGCAGGCAGCGGAGCGCCATTCGCATTTGCCGCATTCGTATCCGAGCGTCGCTTTCTAGGCGGGATCCGAAAGCTGCTCATGAATATTATTCATAACCCGTCTGGCTCTGCCTCCTCATTTAGTTAGTGGGAGCGGCACAGGGGCCAGGCTACCAAATCCTCCTGCTCCCCGGCGCAGAGGCATTCTCAGCGGGGAGACCGTCAGCGCCGACGCCGGAAATTTCCCAACCGAGTTGCTTCGAAGCGGAGAAAAAAAGTCGCGAAGTGCAGCAGCCCCCGGCCACACGCTCTTTTTTTATTTTGCATCGTAATTTCCTTTTTTTTTGTGTGTGTGTGTGTGTGTGGTGTTGCTGGTGAAGTTAAAGCAGGGTGATAACTCCGGGTCTCGTTGAGATGGTAGATTATCACGCATCGAATAATCAAAACCAGCAGTATCCATCCGGCGGCACATACATGGAGCAGGAAAATGACTGGGACCGGGACTTGCTCCTGGATCCGGCCTGGGAAAAGCAGCAGCGGAAGGTGAGGCGCAGGCGGGCAGAGCGGGATCGGGAGAGATCGGGGACTGGTGCTGGGCCTCGGAGCTCGGATTCGGGGCTGGATTAAGGGGAGGAGGCTTTTTCTGGGCCCGTCTTTGGGTCTGATTCCCTGGTGTGCGCCACGCTCGGTAAACAAGTGGCTTGTACGCCTGGGATAAGCGGCAGGAGGCATGCGGCGTATACACCGGGAAATGCACATCTCTCCCGGTAATATGCACTCCTGTTTGGGTGGTATTTATTTTTAGAGCAAAGTTTAATAAGAAAATGAAATGTTCTAGTGGAACTGAGTCACGAAAGCGCATTTTCTGCTTGCACCGTGTGATCCCAAAAGGCCGGGGGGTTAGTTACGTTGGAGTTCTACCTCGGTGGCTCGAATAGAAACACGATGCCAAAAAAAAGCTTCCCCCCTCTTTCCCCTTTCGGTTCGGGATAATTGCAACTTTTTTCTGCGGTCCTCGACTTTTCGGCGATTCGACTGGCGAGCTGGCATCGCGGCGATTTTTTTGGGGATGCCGCCCGATTAATCGTGACAGCTCCGGCGTGCGGAGCCCTGAAAGGTGCTAGATCCAACTTGGTAAGACCGGGGAGGAGCGAAAGTAGCCTGTTATCGCTCGGCCTTTCCCCCTCCGTCCCGTCTTCGCGTTAGTGAGGCTTTTTCGCCCAACAATGAAACTCTTCTCCTCCTTAATGCCGGCCGTCGCCTCGGAATGCGGCGCCAAAGCGGCCGAGGTCAAAGTCTCCGGCGGGCAGCAAGGGAAGGAGCGCAAAATGATTAACAAGGCAAATCTTAGCGCCAAGATGAATGCATATACAAAGCGTGAGGCTGCAGACGGTCTGCTTTCGCGGCGCGCACACTTGCGGGGACTGACACGTCGGTTTGCGATATGACGGTCCGGAGGAACCGTCACAAATCTCACACGTTATGGTTTCCGTTGCATTATTTTCTTACCGCGTCTCTTAAACGAAACGCGTACATGCATCACTTTAGCGTAACTAGAAAAGAACTATTTTACTTTACTTTATATACATCTGAAAACGGGAAAATCACCTTGCCAGCTAAGTGAAACTAAAGCTCTCTGGGAACATATGTGTATATTTTTTTCTTATTCCAGCTGTACTTTTAATTATTATCCCCTGAACCTATTTGATATATTTCTTCTTAGATCCCCATATTCTTCCTTAAAGTGGTCACATATGTTATTATGGAGATATTCTTTGTGTAATGAATGAACTTGGCATGTGGCACTAATGGATGTTTGGAAGATTTGTGTATGCCCTCCTAGCTGAAATACAGTGGCACATTAAAGACTGCTTCTGTGATTTTTTAAATATTCAATGCGAAGTACAGAATAAGCATTTCCATCAGCCACGTCTATGAAGTGCCACCATATCCAATATCCAGACACCTTGAGCGCAGGTTCTGTAAAATGGTGTGAGTCAATGCAAATATTTAAAAATGGCATAGCAGTTAATTTGACTTCCTTTCTTATTGAAAAGCACACATTACATAGCTGCCGGAAACAAGCCTTTTTTGGAAAGTGCACAATACCTTTGAAGAGGGACATTTTGTGTTGGACGTCTTCTTGTAAATTTGGACATCATCTTCTGATTTATATTAACAGACATGAACACTGATGTGTTTTTTTTTTTACAGTGGCTGAAATTCTTATGTCAGTCTCAAATGGAATTCATACTGAGTTATGGTTTAACAGATTAAGTTCTGGTGTTGTCTTTATATTTTATGCAGCAATATCTGAATCTTGGTAATATACTAGTTATGTTTTGCTATGTGCTTTCAGTCATGTCTGGTCAAAAATCAGTGTACAGTTACATACATTATTGTACTTGTCATGAAGTTAGCTTGTAGCTTCGTGCCTTTGGATTTATTTGGACACAGATGTCGTTTGTATAATAGTTATTTGAATATTTAAATAACGTGAAGTTCCTTAATGTGAGACGTTCAGGAAAAAAAAATTTGAACAATTTAGGTTTTTCTAGAAATCAGAAGTAACTGCAGCAGTTGGTATCTGTAGTTCCTTTTACATTGTAACTAAATGCGTGGGCCTGTATGTGTAGGGGACAAAATCGCATGACAGAATGTTTGTATGGCCCCCAATGGCTTTATTTAGGCTTAGATCCCCATTTTCAAAGAATGTGTTGGGCGATGGTGTCCACACAGGTGAAAACAACATAAAAAAAAATACTTTTCTATACCCAGACAAAATAATGAAAGCATAGTCAATCTGTCCATGAGTTCTAAAAAAAAAAATTTAAATAAAAGCTATACACATACTGTTGTTGTTGGGAATATGCAAGCGTAACGAGGCAGTCCACCTGACCCTCTCGCAGACTGATGGTGATCCTGTACGGTGTATGAAATATGTCGTTTCGTTCTCAGTGTAGTAAGTCAGGCTTTAGGAAGCTGAACTGCAGAGGTAATTGTTTTCTGGGCCTGTGTTTGCTGTGTTTGCTCAGCACAGGACTTGGAAGCAGTTCTGAGTTTGACGGAGTGCTGTCTTTTGTACGACTGAGTCAAAGGATTCCCAGTATTTTTGTTTGTAAGAATGGCCCCTGATTTGTTTTGCTCTAAAGAAGTTATGTTTTAGACGCATGCGAATTTCACATTTGGACTTTTGCCTGTTTGGCTCTGTCCCAACAACCTCCACCTCCTGTAACTAGTTTTGGGAGAATTATCTGGTGGAATAATGCTTCTTCCAAAGAGACCTATTTAGTATGGACAAGCTGGAGGAAATTGCTGCCTCTGGTCTTTACATGCCTCTGTTCCTCTTAGACAGTGGCTACCCTTCCCCTCTTCAGCTGTAACTTCTGCTTTGATGCAGCGTACATCCTTAACTGTCTTCATTAACACCTTACGCTTTTGTCACCGCGGGGGTGGAGCTTTGCTGAGCTCTGATCACAGGCCAGTGTTCTTCAAGCATAGTAAGGGGAGGAAGGGAGGGATCTTTTGCAACTCAAGCCAGCTTCCACATGGCGTTCACACACTAAAGTGTGCTGCTTCAGAAGCATTCTATTGGTGGCCTGTAATAGTTTGTGGGGCAGGGGGAAGAGGGGACTGTCCCGACTAACTTGTGGGGTTTAGAACTCTGCAGGTGTGAGTTTTGTGAAGGGGGGGGGGGGCAACTTTGGAGCAATGAGATGCATCGTCAGACACCTTCAACTTGGCCCGTGTCTGCTCTGCTGCTTATCCCTTCTCTTTTCTGTTTCTGTGACGGTGGCTCTGGGAACAATAGCCATCTCATTTTTTGGTCATTATTTAGGTGCGATATACGTGCCTGATATTCCTATGTGTCAGCCAGGCGTGGGGCGTTACGCTTCTGTGCAGTATCCTTTCATAGAAAGGAATGTGTACTAAGGTCAAGTAGAGGGGGTGGGTAGGAATTTATGAGGCATTACTACTGTTGGGCTGTGAGTTTACGGGGCGGGGGGGGGTATGCTGTTCCATCTGAGTACAGATGATTCTTGCTTTCATAAAAACTTGGTGAGTCAGCGCCGTGGAACAAGTGTGCTTGCAGGGTGGAGGACAATGATTGCTGCCCTTGTATCAGCAACCCAGACAGGGCACAGATGATATTTCGGGGCCCCAGTGAGTGAGAGGTAATTATTTCAACTGCTCCTGCCCGTGGGATGGTCCTCTGCTGAAGTCGGATATTTCTGGCAGTCGGGGTCTGACGGGACCTGGCTTTGGCTTGATTGTGTCCGTTTTGGACCTATATATCAACCCCACCCCGAGAGGTTTGTCAGGCCCTTTTGGAGAGCTGGTTTTCTGACTGTGTCATCTTCTGTCTATGAAAAGCCATTTTGGTTTTACTGACGCTCAGTAGTTTGAGATGTACATGGATTCAGAGATTCCTTCTCGAGCCACAGGAGACAAGGCCACTCTATTAAACGTGTTTAAAGCTTCTGTTTCCAAGCAGCAGCAAGACGAGATTCTGGCTGCTGAGTATCAGTATTCAGCCTTTCTTATGAAGGCTATGCACTCCTGCCTTATTTCAATGCTTACAGCAGGATTCTCCAAATCTCTACCAAGAAACGTAGAACATGCTAATTTCATTTTGGTTGAGTCAATTAAAATGCAGTTTGTCGAAACTTGAAATTTGGATTCATGGCTGTTTTATCTTGCGATGCCTTAAACTGCTTTTATCAGTGAGTCATTTATCTGGGGATGTGCCCCTCTACCTGTCATTCATGGGAACTATGTCACCTTGCAGGGGAACAGCATGTTGCAACTGGTTCCGCGCGTGTTCTCCAGTGGTTCCAGTTCTACGTGTTGTAACTGGTTCCTCTCCCCTCCAGTGTTTAACAGTAGGAGCCATGCCTGTCAGGGTTAGCAAGCCTGCCCTGTGCTCCATTCTTTAAGGGTCACTGTGGATCTCCACCCTTTACAGAAGCATGCGGTGGGTTTATAAGTGAGAAGATCCTCGGTTGTGCTACTTGGCACCATTGTTGCAGCGATGGTGATACAGTGGAGGTTCTGCATTGCGGGAGCAATGAGCACATGTTGCAATCGCCTGTTGCATGATGGGTTTTTCAACACTGGCTAGAGCAGCCATCACCCCAGTTTGGAGACACGGCTGGGTGACTGCCATTATTTGCCAATGAGGGGTTTCCTGGATGTGGCCATTGGTACGGTGATGAAATTATGGGAATGGTCTGCAGAAGGCAGGGGAGCAGGAACACCCAGGGGCCTTGCATGCCATTAGGACCCGCCACAGTGCAGCTTGGTAGTATCTGGTTTTGCAGCTGGTGGTTTGGGCTTTCGCAGATCAGATGATAAAATTACAGATGGGGGGGGCGTCACTTTCTGGAAGATGCAGCCAACTGTATGGGTGTGGCAACTGAGCCCTGGGGCTGAATGGTTTGGTTGGGTTGGGTTCTGTCTCTATTTGGGTGATGGGCTCAAGCCTTTTATCACAGTTTTATGGCTTTATGGTTGATAGGATGGTGCTCATTGATTAAAGATGGGAGATCTACCACTGACCCCCCCCCCCCGCCTCCCCCCTGTCTCTGTTTCTTGTTCCCTCTTCCAAAGGGAACCTATTTCTACATGCATTTCCTTCACGTGAAGTTATGCTTTGATCCTTATCGAGACTTGTTTGTCAGCCTCAGTGGCTGAAGAAGAATTCAATTCAATTCAGTTTATTTTTATATAGCGCCCTTCACAACATAAAATAGCGGAAGACGTGCAGCTGGACGACCAACGAGTCAGTTGGAACAAACAAAAGCAAAACACGCTTGACCGTATTTCTAGAGTTGGGTAACGTGCACTGTGACTTCAAAAGGGTGGAAAAAAACTTCTGCACACATTACAAAATGATTTTCTCATACGACCAGCTGTGAGGTAGCCAATCGCCTTGTACCTAGTTACCATGTGGCTCGTTCGTCTTGATGTGTTTTATGTCGACGTGGGTGGGGCTGGAAACAAAAACAAATGCTCTGGAACAGCAGACTCCCCCGTGAACAAGCTGGACTTGTATTACCATGACACCTTTTGTCCTGGTCCATTCTCTGAGATCCCACGGGCTCTGTAGCAGTAGATGTTTACGAAACATGCTATTACAATTGAGGGGGTTTCACCACCAATTGTTGCCTTGAAATGTGTGGGCTTTTTCCTAACTTTTAAATTCCCTCTTGATCATTTTTTGACATACTTGTTAAGTTGGTTATGTTGACACTTGTAGTCCAGTGCTGCAAATCTCTGCAGTAGTCTGTGTTGGCTTTCTCGACCGAGTCATAGTTCTGTACCGTTTGTCTCACAGAGAGCTTTGCGAAGCTCTGATCTACTATTATCGTCAAGTGAACAGAACGTAATTGTTGGTGGCCGTCCACGTGGCGAGTTGTAATCTCTATAGATAGCCATTGTCTCATAATTGACACACGTGACAACATGCTAGGGATACTTTGATTTATTATGTTTATTAAACAAAGAGTACCTGTTACACACATGCGCATGTATAAGTTTTCTGCCTCGGGATGTTACCCCATGGTATGGAAGGATTTCTCATTATTCTATCAAATATTAATAGCTCTGCAGCTCAGTAGAAATGCCCTAAAGTAACGCTGCTTCAAGGCTGGACCTAGTGCCACTGGGAATAATGGCAACAAAGGGTGATGATAACACGCGCGTTTGTCCATGGCTCTTTTGTGCAACATGTTTCTGCTGGAAGCCACCAACCTCATGGCCCACATGGCTCAAAACATTTGTTTAGGTTGCATTATTTAGTCGCCCGACCGGATGCATTTGAACTGAAAAAAATTAGCTTGCATCACTGATGGCAAGTTCTCCTTATCTGGCTTTTTTATTAAAATGTCAGTGTGCCTCTAGTCTACTCGATTCAGCTTTTTTTTCCTTAATCTTTCCTAGAATGCACTGATGTTTGCTGCTGCATCAGTGCCCGTGTGCCAATGGAGGGATCTGTTTAGTCATCGTCGCGTGGCCCGTAAACCCTAATGCTTCTGCTACTGGGACACTGTGTCTGATGATGCCTGGTACAAGCCAGTTTAAACTAGTTTGCTTTGGGGTGACAACGTCCTACAGCATCTCTGTGGAACCGACGAGGAGGACACAGTTTGAGAAGATCAAGATGCACGGCTGTTCCCCTTTAGCTCCTGTACAAAGAGGAAGGAAGTCTTGCTGTGGTTTTTGTGGTTCATTTGCCTTTTTATGATGAGATCTTGCCAGCAGGCCATTCGATAAGCAGGACATACTGTAAAGTAACTAACTGTAAGGGAAGACCCTGGAAATGCTTTAGACTATCAATGACCTGCTGGTAGGTCTGAAACACAGCAGAATGAAGTGACCCATCTCCAATATGACATTTTCTCCTGCACGCTTGTCAGATAAGATCTAAGGATATTTTAACGTGTGTCTTACTTAAGACGTGGCATGTTTCCCTTTCTCCGCTTACTCTATGTATTTGCAAGGATGGCAGTCATAACTCTCCTAAACTCTCCTGAAGTTGGAGCTCCCCGTTTTGCTGATATAAGAAGTTGCACTGCATTATTTTGAAGCTGGATCGCCTGCTGATGCTCATCATCGTAGATGAGTTAAGGTGCCATTTGATGATGTTCTTAGAATGGGCCAGTGACACGTGTGGTTTGGATGTGTAAAAACATTTTCTGTACTGGGGGGGAGGGGTTGGGGGGGTGCATAGGGATGTAGTACTTGTAGGATGATGGTATGTGACATGGGCAGTGGCAATGGGTAATGTGATGCATCACTGCTTATTTGGGGAATAGGTTTGTACAGATGCACAGAAAGGCCGCAACCTTGTAGTCCATTTTAGAGTAAACTACCAGCATGGTGTAATCTTTAATCTCCAGCGCCAGGTTATGGGAGTCAATGAGCTGTCCCTGTACTTGTACGTTTCAAAACGTCCCGGAAGCTTATTGATTGCTTCCCTCTTGCTCATAAGAGTTCCTTGCGTGGTTAGATGGAAGAAGTAAAGATGTCACGACACTGTCTGTGGCTGCAGCAGTCGAACGCCAGAGATACTTTCTATACTGTGGTCCAGGTTCCTGCAGGACTGCAAATATGAAACATTTCATATGGTGTACAAAAACACCTTGTGAAGGTGTGATATAGTCCTGTTGACCTTAGTGTTCTGTTACAGCCTTGAGTATTTTGCTTTGTGCTTAAGCATTTCAGGTATATGGCGTCTGATGATAATGTTCTTTTTCATATATGACTGGATGGTTTTATACATGTAATAAAGTAGCATTTGTGTGGACATTGACTCACAAAGGGCTTGTTCAGGAATGTCTGTGGGGGGGGTGCATGTGCTAGCCGGAGATGGGAAGGAACAAATAAGTGTGCAGGATGTCTCTGATTTTTACGACCCGTTTTCTTTTAAAGTGCACCTCACACCCTCTAACAAAGCCACTGTTAGAAGCACCACCTGTAAAGCTGAGCCTTCCCCGGGATCCTGCTGTTGGGCTCCTTAAGTGAGCCAGTTCACTTACAGGCTGGCGCTCAAGTTGACTTTTTCCTCTGTCCTCTGGCAGCTGGTTATTAGCTAGTGGCTTGAGTTGTCACACTCTGCCAAAGACCTGTACTTTGGACTCTGCGGGGCATGGCAATTTTGACGACATCTTTTTTTGACAAATGTGTTTTTTTTTTAGACTTTAGAGACACAGAAGTCACTCCAGTGCCTCGCTTCCTGACTGGAAGCACCCCCTCCAAGGATTTTGGGAGTGCGCATTCCTTCCCACTGAATAAACAAACATACGCTGTAAATAAATGCTTTTATAATGAATTTAGATAGTAAGAGTTGGGTTTTTTTGACCACTCCTCTCCCCAGCCTGAGAGATGGGTGTGCCCTGCCAGCAGGTGCTCAGAATCAACCTTTGTGGGCGGTGTACACCTTGTAGGCCCTTTCGTCATCGCCATAGTGACAGCCGCCAGCCCCGCGCGTTTCCTTATAAGGTAAAGTGCGCGAGAGGCTGCTAGGGACAGGAAGAGGCCGTTATTATGACAATGCTGGCAACCGGGCCGGCCTGCCTTTCTCGTTTAGTTGCATTGTGTTCTGCTCTCCCTTTTCTAAAGTCCCCAATCCTCCTTTTCCAATTCTTTCTTCATGGTCTCCATATTTCTGGCGGGGGGGGAACCCTTTGTGTGGCTGACATTAAGGCAAAGGGACAAGTACTATTATGATATTCGATATGTGTGTCACCTGGGCAGTAAATTGACACGCGTGGACGTTTAAATTGCATTCACTGCTTAGGAACACTAGGCACTCAAGTCGCACAGTAACCGGACAGCTGGGATGGATTCTCCGAAGCTTTCGTCATAGCGCGAATTGTTGGTGCGGCCGTAAATATCTCGTATGTTAAACTTTGTGAATGTTGGAGGACGTGTGGCTAAGTGAGACACTGGGGCCGTGCTCTGTAAGGAATGCGAGATATGGGGGCCGGCAATATGTAGGGCCTGCTGCTTTTTGGTTTCATGGTGACGGGGGGGGTTTGCGCGGGTTGCCTGATGATTGGCTTCCTCCCATTTCTGCTTGCCATGAAATCTGAAGGTTTTTGCAAGGGCCTAGGTTTGGTTTCAGCCTTGGTAGGGACCAATCACCCCTAAACGCACACAGAACTCACACTGTATTGGTAAAGTCATGTCCCTCCTGTCCATACACAAATCTACGCTCTTGGGGTTTTGATCTGAAAGTATTTAATGCACATTTAAGGTATGCATATTTCTGTGCACTTAACTTAAATGGAACACAGATATGTGGCCGGGAGCCGTTCCTTCTAAACCTGGAGTAGACGGCCACAGAGGGTTAGCATAAGCTTGGAGCTTTAGATTTATTCTTGATTTCTACAGTATCTGACCCTTTGAGCGATTTTCAAGCAGATATAACAAAGTAATGGTAATCTTTTCGGCTTGGTGCCATTTGTGTCTGGAATTTTATATGATGGGCTAGCAAATGTGGTAGAATCTAAGGTGGTTTCCCCTGTGCTTACCAACATCCACTGATCCTGTGCACCAGCTACAGCTCAGATAAGAGTACTGAGTAATAACTGGCCTGTTGATTTTAAAGCCTGGTGTGAGAGAGGATTTATATTGTATCAGCCTGGGTCAGTTTTGGGCGACTACAGTATCAGAACTGATAATATGTTCTGATATAATGTTCAGCCTATGTCTGTATCTGGAGATTTGGCCTTGCCTTGCTGTTGTATTTAGATTTCTTTGTGTCCATTACGTTGTTGTTATTGTATGGAAGTGTGACCATTTTGAATGTAGGAGCATGTTAAGTGCTGAAGGTAATGTTCACGTTCTCAGGAGCAGTCATGAGCAAAGCGCGCGTCTGACGTTAACTGCCGCTGGACCGTGAACCCCGACGTCAGCTTCCCGTGCCCTGCCTCTGTTTGCCTGGGCGTTACGGAGCGAGCCCTGATGTCATCGAGGCACGCCACCGAGGGTGGGGCAGTCATTTAACGTATCGCTGTAGATAACTGTGAGCCTAGCCTTTCTCTGACGTCACGCTTTGAGGATATCTTGGAGTAGGAGTCATTGGCGCTGCTTTCTCCTCCTTTCCATGTGTGTCTGTGTTTTTTTTGGATGGTCTTCTCATGCACCAGCCTGTTCCGGGCGTGGAAACCCAATGCTCTCGATAAAACTTGGCCTTCCCGGACCTTCACACTCTTGCCCTGTAGACGTCTCACCAGGAAACCTACTAGACTGTCTGAGGAAAAGGCAGCTTTCGACTTTTTTGCAGCCCTCCCATTCGCACGTGTTGGGATTTCTCGTTCCTATTTTGTAGCGGATATCGGCTGTGTCCGTGTCTGCTTTTTATATAAACGCGAAAGTTCAGAAACGTAGATGATGAACGGCGGTTGAGCAGAAAAGTCCGCCCCCGCAACCTCTCTGCCAAATGGCTGGGAAAGGCTTATTTAGCCCTGCTTAATCTGTCTTCCTGGTGGCTCACGGTCGGTTTACATTCAGCATTTTTTTTTTTTGAAAGCTATTGGGGGGGGGGGGGTTGCCAGATACCACGAGGAAGCATTTCCTTGGCGGCGAGGGGGGTTGGAAGCATTCTGGGTCGGCTCTCTTCCTGTGCCGTTGAACAGTGGTGAGGATAATGAGCCAGGCGCCCAGCGGATGTGTTGTTTACCAGCTCGGAATCTAGATACTGCACATGTTGAAGCTGACACATTCTTTAGCACTAGAACCGAATGCAGAACCAGCACCAATGCGTTGGCCATTGGGAGGGCAGTCGTGCAGCGCTTGCAGCTTGTGAGATCTCTGCAGAAGGGGCTGCTGTGATATTCGCACATCTGCGATGTATGGCGGATGATGTGTGGTTTGCAGGCTACCCGTCTATGACACCTCGGTTTATATATAACATCCTGCAGATGACCCGGCGCTCGATGCAACCAGCATTGCTCAGAATGCCACGAGATATTTTTAAAAAGGCATGTGAACGTAATCTTGCGACGTGCACCCGAGTCAATCGCCGATGCTCTGAGAAATGGAGCGTAATTACAGCATCGCTGCTTACACCTTCTTTTTTACGCTCCGCATTCCGCTATTTGTTGATTATAAAGTGGAAGAAAAAGTGTCAGTATTGATAGGCTCCCCCCTTCCCCCCCCCCCCCATTCTTAACAAGTGCTTCCTACTTTGCCGTAGAGGGATTTCCAGAATTGGGCTGCCCGCCCTCAGTCTGCTCTCTTCCTGTCTGGAGCGGAGGGAAGTTCATTAGTTTTGCTGATTGATTTGCTGAGGGGTTTTTTTTCTTTTTTTGCGGTCAAGAGAAGGGGAACAGGATGGGAACCGATGAGGTTGCGATGGCTGCCGTGTCTTAGTCAGGGTGTTTAGTTCCCTACCATAGTATTCCTTTTTAAATTCGTGTTCTGTGTAATGGGGAAATGCTTCTAGTGAACCTAATTCAGGCTTGACTCGGTTTCCCCTTTTCATACCTGCCTGTCGTCCCCCTGGTTCCCTCAGCATCTGGGGCCCAGCCACGCCTCAGCCGCGCCTCGGAATGAGCTCACAGCCTCTCTGGGTGCGGTGGGGGGGGGGGGTGGTCTGCATTCCTGGGATGCCTCCCATAGCAAGATGTGGTGCTGTTCATTCTTCTCATAGGTTCCTCTGCTCCCCGTTTGTCGGTCGTCATTCCAGGACCCCGCGGGAGGGCGGTGGGTGGGGCTGCCGGAGCTTTCGGTCTGGCAACATGCCGGGAGTGCCTGCTTTGTAGAGGTGCTCATTAATGAGCTAGTGATGGTACATCGCCACTTACACACGGATCGAAATGTGCGTGATCCGCGAGTTCCTTCCAGCTGCCATCGCGACTTGCGTAACTGGCATGTCCCCGGCTAGGTTTTGGGTTTGCGGTGGTTCGGCCACTTGCGCGGGATTCCTCCGTCCCTCCCTGTGCCTGTAACCCGAAGCCCCACGTGACCCATCAGGGGTTAACTCCACGGCGCTCGTGTTTGGTAACCTGGCCCTGGCTGCCGCCACCAGTGCTCACAAAGGCAGGAAGCAGCAGCATAAATAAATGAGATCAATGGGGACACTGGGGCTTGCGGGCCGCTCCGGGACAGTCCCCCAGAACGGCGTGCATCGCTGCATGCATGCTTTTCAGTACAGGGAGTAAGGTCCTGTGGGGAAGATCCTTTTAGTGAGTGGTTCAGGTGTGTAAACTTTTTGGCGGGAAGGCGGTTAATCTTTAGCTAAGCGCTAATGGTTAACTTTTTGCGTAATCAGTCTACTCTTTCTCTCGGCACCCCCTTTCCCCAAAAACGCCTGAAAATCCTGTTCCCTGGAATGGAGCACCTGCAAAGTGGGTGTCAGTGAAAGCATTGTCCCCGACCATAGTCGCCCGGGGCCATCAATACAACCACCCCCCATCCCCCCACCCCCACCCCCACCCGTGTGACCTGTTGTGTTTTTTTCGGCATGCGTCTCCCTTCATCTTGCAAGAATGTCATGAGAAAATGAAGCAGAGTACGAGATCCTGTCATTATTCGCAGGGTGTGAAGCCATTGCTTATAGCCGTGTTACAGCCCTGGGTCATTGGCACAGCAGCACTATTCTGCCCCAGCTGAAGGACCTGCAGAAAGTCGCTGTCATTCCAGCAATTATTCTCTAGGTGTGAACTCACTAGAAACGGCGACTCCCCTTCCATGCCATTAATAATATAAAGGCCTGCACAGTGAGAGACTATTTTTTGACTGGTATAGAGCTGTTTTTCCACCCGGCTGTTTCTGGGACCCAACTGCCACTTAAGGTGCTGCTTACACCACTGAAGCATAAACACCTTCATTCTTCCACTGCTTTGCAGAAGTTCTCACATGATTTGCACCTTAGCAGCTACTGACTACAGAAGTGTGATCCAGTGTAATCAGAGCGTGCAAATATCCCGTGACCTCTGGTAGCCTCTGCCCGGACGGAACCTCGCTCCTCCTGCCACGTCCGGTCACCATCTGGACAAGCAGCTGTCTGTATTATTATATATTTTTTTTTATATGTGTGTATATATACACATATAAAAATATTTATATGAATGTATTAATGTAAAGTGCTTTTCACGGGTCTGTGGACTGCCTGTGTTTTGCATTGTCGATAGTTTAATTATTGCACCGTCAGCCAGAGTGAGATGTATGTAGTCAGGCTTCCCACCCTTAGGTCAGGGAGACTTGCCGTGCCTGACCCGCACTGTTCAGTCGGGCGTGTGTCGGCCAGAGTTAATTTCGTGACCTGGTTCTCAGAATAAGTGTCCTTGTCTTTTTATGGTGCTCTGGTGGGGGCGGGGGACGGGGTCTAGCGGACCTTCCGGACCGGTCCCATGCATCTCGTCCCGGCTGCTATTTCTTACCGCCCATGCCAATGAGCGCTCGCTCAGCTGCGTTAGAGGCTGCTCTTAGGCTGGCTGTATAGCTAAGTGTTTAGTAACGTGTGTGTGCGAGTGTGCCTATCTAGTTAGGGCAATTCTAAAGAAACGCGTGTTTTTTCCCAGCTATGAGACGTAGACGATGTGAGGGACAGAGAAACCACTGTTTGGTTCAGAACTTGACGTAAAACCAGACATCATAAGAGTAAAAAAACAAAGGGTATCCACGCTTTGACCATCCAAGGGGTAGGGCGGAGCCCGGGGCCCAAATAGTGAGAATGAATTTACAATCGCGATGCCTTCAGCCTCCTGATCTCTAGGGCTAGGTGAACTGTACTCCTACAGTCAAGGAAGAGGTGTTGGTGTTCAACCCAGAAGGGAAGTATCATACCAGAGACAAACTGAAGTGATGCGTGGTTGAAGACTGCTGGAATCTAATAATAACGGCTGGCATTACCTAATTATACAATTTTTTTTCTTTTTTAAATCTGTATTGTATTGGGGACAAATATTTATATCAGCTGGGCCTGGGACACTGATCTAAACAAGTCGTAACGCTTATGGGACACTTACCCACCCCCAAAACAAAAGCTTGCCCCTATTCTTTGCTTGACTGTCAGCCAATCAGGGTTCGAGGAGACTGTTTATCTGTATGTGGTCTATATGGGGGTGGTGGGGGGTGGGGTGGTGCCTTTGATGACCACGAAGAACCCGGCGTTTTTCCCGCGCTTAGCCGAAGTCGCTTAAGCGGGGTGCTGGGTGCGTGTGGCCGCTGCTACATAGCCTCATTTCCCCCACCTATCCGGAGAGGCCCAGTGTGCGCAGGTGAGGTCACCCGCGAGAGGGTATGGGGCGTGTCCGGGGCCGGGCCACATGCCACTTCACAGCCATCCGTGGAATGTCAGACAGTTGTGCAACATCTGGCCTTGTGTGTCCGTCTATCACGTCCCCGTGTGAATAGCTTTGCACCCACGCCCCTGCGCCTGCCGGCCTGCCTCCTTGCATAGGAAGAGATGCAGAGGTGACCAGTTTCCCTACCACATTCTTGCGGAAGGAGTGTCCCCTGTGACATGTCAATACACAGCGACTGCACCGTTCCTCCAATGGCGCTGCACCGCTCCTGGTGCAGCGATTCCCTTCCCTGGCTCCGCCTCCTGCACGGAGCCCCACCCCCCCTCCCAGCCCATCCCATCCCCGAGGCTTTCTCTCACGTCAGATTGCATCAGCAGGGCGCCGCAGACTCGCGCTGTCAGGTGTGTATTCACCTCTGTCCCAGTGGACAATGCGGACCAGTCCCACGCCCTGTCAGTCTCTCGCACTCTGGCACTGTGTGTCATTTCCTCATGGGCTTATGAGGGCACCTGTAACGTCGATGGCTCGTTGGCGAGTGACCTCCACCGCTGTTTAGCTGTTTACATAGCACTTTTACACGTGGTAGAGAAGGAACTGCGACAACCAATGCGTTCTGTGTGAATACTTTGGAGGGGGGAAATAACTTCGGTACAAAAAGTATTTGGGCGCCCTGAAGATTACCTAGGAAATTATGAAGTTGTGAAATGTTAATCTGCCTTTCATTTTGTCAAAACAAGCCACCCCTCTGTGCCACACCTGAGTCATGATCTAACCTGAGGTGTACAGCTAGTTTTACAGGAGAAGACTGACTCAGACTCATCACATATTTTATTGTATTAGGGATTCGGCTATTGGAGAAGGGACATTCTTATAAAATGCGTCAGTGGGGTTCCTTCTGCACCCAAGTAGCCATTGGCCAAATGAGTCGTGCCAACCGTTAATCATCATTTCGTCATTGTGCTCTTCAGCCGTCCCAGCATTCTGCTCTGAGTGTCAACGGGGGCAGCACCTCGTCTCACAGGCCCTGCCGACCTGAAATAGTGCACTATTGCGGCTTTGAAACGGTACGCGGCCGTGCTGCGTAGTAAGCAGTGTTCCTCCACTGCCAAGTGACATCACAACCCTGGAATGCTTGGATGGCAGCTCAGTACAGTTTGATGTCTAATGTGATCTGGTTCTTCCTGGTGATTTTCATAAATCCTGGCTTTGACGTGTAGTCGGTGATATAGGCCGGGACGTGATTTATGACGTGGAAGTACCTAGGCATCATGGGAAGTTTGCCTGAATGCAGGTTTGCCGGCTGGGTGCGTAGGAGAGAACAGGGGGCATTGTGTCGTGTCGGCCGTGGTGCCAGTGTCGGAGTGAGGCTCGGGGGCGCTGCGGAGGCTGGGCTGGGAGAAGGTGAAAGCCTGTGGGTACCCCACTTCCCTCGGGCCTTTGGGGTGAAAGCTTTCATTATGCGGGCCTCTCAATGGGCCCTTTGTGTGCTGTCAGAGCCCCGGCCCTGTCCGCAATCAAAATGTTTGCGCCCAGGACTCGGGAGGTAATGTGCAGTCCTAAGGCCGGGGGGTGCGAGAGGCAGTGTATCGGGGGGCAGGGACAGGCAGGGTTGGACATTAGTGGGTGCTTTGGGTCATGCTGTGGTGAACAGAATGAGCAGGTCTTGGGGTGGGTGGGGGAATTAGGGGGGAGAGGCAGTGGGAGGCTGGAATATTTCAGCGGTCATTGCTGGAATCGTAGCTGGCTAGTCATCAGCGACGGGATGATGTCGCTGCAGTGGGTCTTGTCCTTAAGCCATGTCTGTGGAACATCAGCAGAACATCCAGGGCTTCCCATGTAGGTCCAGCCACCAAGGGCTTGACGTGTTAATGCCACAGAAGCTCAGTGGAAACTTCCGCTTGAGTGCAGTTTTGGCTTGGCATGTGGACGCGTGTGCAGTCAAACTCACGGAACCCCCCTCCCCAATTTTTTACAGACGTTCACAGCCTGGTGCAATTCGCACCTGAGGAAAGCAGGGACACAGATCGAGAACATCGAGGAGGACTTCAGGGATGGTCTCAAACTCATGCTGCTCCTAGAGGTCATCTCAGGTACTGCCTCACAGCTTCGCAAAGGAGCCCCCTCCTCGCCTCGTCTAGAGCTTAGCTGTACCATTTCTGTGTTTCTTATTGCCTAACCCTGTCAACAGTAGTTATGTATTGATGAATTGAAGTGTTTGTTCATGAATGATGAATGTTGTTAATTCATGGATTTATGGATGCAGATTTAAAACCAAAAATAACCTTGCACATATGGGCAGCAAAGTCATGCATTTCCTGTCAAAGGAGGAGACCCTTAAATGGATTCAGCTATGTTTATAGAAATAAATATCCCTCTGTGCCCAAAGCTTACAGCATGCATCTGATATTTTAGGCAGATTTCTTGCCTCTCTCAATAATATTGTTTTGATGATTTTTCTATGTGACCATAGAAAGAGAGAAGTTACAGCTGACTGTTGCAGCAGGGATTTTTTTCCACCCAATCCCTTTGGTCCAGTAGACCTTGACTAATCTGCCCATCTGCCCAAGGTCAGATAGAGTGTCATACGGGGCCTTCTGTGAGTTGCAGTGCGTTTTGTTTGCATGACGTCTCCAGGTGAGCGGTTACCCAAGCCGGAGAGGGGCAAAATGAGAGTCCACAAGATCAACAACGTCAACAAAGCCCTGGACTTCATCGCCAGCAAGGGAGTGAAGCTGGTGTCCATTGGGGCTGAGGGTGAGGACGTCATGTACATGCGTGTTTGTGCACACGCTCTTTCGCTGTTTCTGGGTCACCCCTTCTGGAAAGTTCACTCCCATGTTTTGCCCATGTGCACAGACACACAAGTCAAGCATTGAGACATAATGCACGTTTTGCCGTTATAGCTATTACTGGTAGTGTGACACAATGCACTTGGAAGTCAAATGTTGGGGGTGGGCTGTGGGCGCCTGTACCGGCCAGTCGGACGGGCTGACATTTTCAGTGCTATCGTGAGAAATTACCCGACTTCTTCTGCATGAACCACCTCCAATCTCATCCCACCCCACCCTGGGGAAAGGTCAACTAATGGAAATAGCATGGTTGTGAGGGAGCGATTGTTAATAATGTTTATTTTCTGGCAGTGGGATTGTAATTGTAATACCAGGCATCTGGGCTGAACTGTGTCTACAGTTGTGGGGGTGGGGGGGGGGACTGGACTATCTCAGCTAGGGGCTTCTGGGGGGATAGCCTCTGTTCCCCCTGCCTCTCGCACTTGCCGTTAGAAGCAGCGCAGTTGTCTAGCTAGCTTTGACAGGCTGGCAGATCTGGTTTGAGGGTCGGTGGCCATAACGGCATAGAGGGTCATGGAGTTAGCGGAGATACCAAGCCTCAGGCGGACGCTCTTCTCAAGTCAAGGGGAGCCTACACGTCCCCGAGCAATAGAGACGCAGGAACCGCGGATTTGGCTTGTGACTCTTCCTCCTGGCCTCTCTAAAGTGTCGGCTGTTTTGTTTTTTTTACCCTCCAGAAATTGTGGACGGCAATGCCAAGATGACCCTGGGAATGATCTGGACCATCATCCTGCGCTTTGCAATCCAGGACATCTCCGTGGAGGGCAAGTTCCCAGCATGCCGTGCAAGGAGATGCATATTTAAATTTTGTTTTTTTCTCTCCAGAATTACCATCTTACCCTCTAAGTTTATGAAGACTAAAACCGAATAAGTGCACCCCTGCCTTCCTGCTTTTTCCAGAGACTTCTGCGAAGGAGGGCCTGTTGCTATGGTGCCAGAGGAAGACCGCGCCTTACAAGAACGTCAACGTGCAGAACTTCCACATCAGGTGTGGTCTCTGTGTAGCGAGGAAGTGACGTGCTCCTTCTGAACAGTGCCTGAAGGTCACAATAGGCCTTTGGGGTCTCTGCGTTGTTCATTGTGCATCGTACAACTCTACATTACAATTGTATAATTTCCATATGACTGAGGGAACCTGCGCTATAGATCCTAAAGTAGGTAAGGCCATATGCTTACTCCTAACTATGGTGTTTCCCCAATAAAGTAGTTTACTGTTACCTTTGGAAAGGAACTATGTCGTTGGAGCAGATTCTGCCCATTTTAGTAAATTAGCTCCGTTTGTGTGTCTTTTTGTTTGTTTGACCTCTGACCTCCCCCTCCCACCCTGTGTTTGGTGCAGCTGGAAGGACGGCCTGGCCTTCAACGCCTTGATCCACAGACACCGACCTGACCTGATAGACTATGACAAGCTGAGGAAGGTCGGTGCCGCGTTACCGCGCTGCACGTAACGCCCAGCATATCAAGCTTGTCGTTCGATTGGACGACAAGTGAGTCTTGCCTGCTGAATGATTGGCTCGAGCAGACGGGTTGTTTGCTCCTCCTCTTCAGGATGACCCTGTGACAAACCTGAACAACGCTTTCGAAGTGGCCGAGAAGTACCTGGACATTCCTAAGATGCTGGACGCCGAAGGTAAAGGGCCTGCTCTCCGCGCCCCCCCCTCCTAGCTCGCTTTGGCTGTCGGCCCTCGTGGATTTTAAGAGCAGCTGTCTCTCGGATCCCTCATGATCCCGGGGTGTGTCTGACTCGGCAACGCGCGCCAGCCACCCCGCTTCTCCGCTTAAACCACGTCTTACTGTGTTCATACGCCTGGATTCCAGATTCTTCACGAGGGACCCCTGTGTGTTTCGCGCCGGCCGTGTTTGCGCTCGTGTGTGCGCCTGCTTGTGTGATTGTGTAAGTGGTCTGAATGTCTCGGGTTTCTCTTTATGCTCCGATTTCTTTCCATCCTTCTGTACTCACGTGCCGGACGGAGCGGAGCGCTCGGCGCCTGGAGCGGCCGTGTTCCCTCTTACCCCGGCCTTCGTGATCACGTCTCATGCAGACAGACAATTTATAGGAAATAATCCAATCAGAAGCACAATTTTTGCAGATGATAATATCTTGAACACAGTGTAAAATTGCTCTCTTAATCTTAACAATCATTGTTATGCTTGACTCAGTGCTTTTCTTAGATTTGTAGAAATACTTGCTATTTTAGACTTTATTTGCTCATCTATGGCAAATGGGTAAGTATGCAACTTGATGTCTAGTATACATGTGACAGTGTCCTACGGTGGCTTAATTCTTAAATTTTATTTCCATCACACGCTTATTCTTCAGTCTGTCCGCTCTAGTTTCTACATCTACGTCCGACTGCACCTGTCCGTCTGCCGTGGAGAGAGCATGGGGGTGTGCGTGCGTGTGTGCGTGCGTGTGCGCATATATGTATAAACTGTGGTTTTCCTGCAGACATTGTCAACACTGCCCGCCCAGATGAGAAAGCCATAATGACCTATGTGTCCAGTTTCTACCATGCATTCTCTGGAGCTCAGAAGGTGCCGCGGGGCCCGGCGGGGGGGGGGCGGGGGGGGGGGGGGGGGGGGGGGGGGGGGGGGGGGGGGGGGGGGGGGGGGGGGGGGGGGGGG